>OMLB01044807.1:0-12077 GCA_900302555.1 Myripristis jacobus | reverse complement strand
CCGCGCCCGCCGCTGATGATGATGTAACCAAGGCACATCCACATTTATTCATCTGTTGGGGTTCAGGCAATAGCATTACTGCAGCCACACAGAAACAAAGACGGACAAATATAACCTGTGACTGATGCTATTATTATAAAAACAAAGAGGCACGGCCAAATACAGTTTGAGTCTACTTTCCTGTTGGTGACAAATCATTTTAAGTCATTCCAAACCCCTTGCTACAGTGTAAGTGCATTAGTCTGTTGCTAGTGCTGCTGTGTCAGCATGACCGCTGTGATCTCAAACCCTATTCTTACACACACACACACACACACACACACACACACACAAATGTATATGCAGATACTTAATCAGGCTCTAAACATATGGTAGGCATCAACTCCATTGTTAAACCACTCTATGTAAAGCCTGACACGCAATATGGGCTTGATTAGTCATATACGCCAAAGTACTGTAATAACATTGTCCATGCTTGGCCTTACATCATTCCATGACCCGCATTGAACAGCATTTTCAGTCGCAGTTGCAATAGGACTGTGGACTGTGGAGAACAAATGGGCTTGTGGAGCCACACTTGTAACACTGTGGACCACATAAGAGCAATTAAACAGTACATTAAAATCCCCTCTTTATGATCATATCACACTTGTCACTGATCCATTAGCAGCTATATCTGCCAAGCAATGTGAATCTTAATTGCACAATTAATTCCGGCCTCTGATTGATGTGACAGGCGAATTTATGGCTCATGCGAATGCTGGGGAGGCACTAGACAAATGCGTGACAGTATTGCTGACAATTATAGCAGACTAATGGCCCGTTTCATAAGTGCCAGCCCCAGTGGCCTGGTTTAAAATCCTTCCTGCCATGTTTTTCAGCCAGCCAACCAATACTGTAGCCTCTCATTGAACTGTAATTGAGGCAATCCAACTTGCTCCATTTGAAGATTGTAATGGTCAAAATGATCCTATTTGTATAAGTCACTTCAAATGGTTCTAATATAGAAATAAAAGCCTTGGGTTACCTGAAATGGATCAGGTATCTAAATAAAGTGCACCATTGTTTTCCTCTCCCAAGCCTTGGCGTTGAACCTCAGCACTGCAGTTATTTAGTGCAGATGATATCTCTTGTTTTTCTCCGTCACTCCCCCCGCAGTCTACAAAGTTGGCTTTTGTTCTGCAGTACAACAAGGTTACCATACACGACTCGCCTGTGTTTAAGATGAAAGACAAGAACAGACTTATGAAGCTGTATTGATTCCCTGCTGCCAAGATCCATTTACCGAGCCGGTAGAGGGAGAAATGAATTGGTACGAGGCAAACAGCGGAGGAAAAAAGAACATGCTCTCTTGTCTCTTGTTTGGAGGCAGCTGATGCTCTAAATGTTACACAATATTGGGATCTCTTGAATGAGAGCCCTTTTCCCTCCTCCTCCCCATCCCTCCATTTACTCACTCACAGCAAACTTTCTATGATCCCGGACAGTTGAAAACTCACAAACATGAAAAAACAGAGCCCAAGCCAAGAATAAAGACTTTCAGCCATGATATTATGAGACAGACCTTATAGTTGCTCCTCTGACAGTGACCTCACAGATGCATAAAATGTTTGAGCTTGCAATAATAAATCATCCACAGTTCTCTAATATCCTGTCCACCAAATCACTTTTCTTATTTCTCTCTCAGCAGAGAGGATGAAAGGTCACTGAGTACCTTAACTGCGATGATTTTGTGCAAAAATAAGAACTGTGCTGTCTAAAATCATACAAATAACAGTTTAAGTTTTGATTTTCCCTTAAACTTTAAAACATCTCTTGATATATGTTTTCTTCGTCTGACTTCTTCCACTTCTGAACAGAATGTGAGATCATCAGCCATGGCCCGGGAATGGTTTAATAGCAGCAGGTTTTAGATGATTATATCAACACTTTTTTACGTTGAGCTGGTGATAAACAGTGCTGTCTCCACACCATGTAAAATCCACCGCCCTGCCAAAAAAAATGACATCCTTGGTGTTAATATAATTAGATAGTGTATCTTTTAGAGTAATGCTTTCTTGTCTCACCACAAGGGTGATGTAATGTGTTGCAATGTTTTGCGTACAAATTGCCAAAGACAGAATTCTTTCTTGTGTGTCCTTAAATGGTTTATTTATATTACGGCCATGTTACTGAGCCGTCCATTTTACTTGAACTTGCCAAACAATTCAGTTATTTCTATGAGCCGTAGCTGATAATTTAATGTACAAATCTGTATACTTATATTCACACCTCTGCAGCAATGAATCCCCCGACATGTTTTATGATGTAACTTACAAAGAGAAGCCTGTTAGATTGTAATTAGGTGTAATTAGGCAATTGTTGTAGTGTTGCAAACGTCTAGAAATAGCTAACCCGTGGTCAGAAAAGCTGTTGTGAAAATAGCATTTGTATTCAGGTGAAAGTCAAATTACAGGAATTTGAAGAAAGGCCATAGTAGAGCTGTGGTTTGGCAACCTGCAATCAGAAAGTGCATCTATGACTTTACGGTGCCCTTCAGAACAGTTTGAGTCTGAAGTACCTTCCTAAAAAGGCACAGCCGTAGTGGATGCATCTGAGGTCACTTTCTCCCCCACTTCACACCTAAAAATGTCTCTGAAATAACAGGGCATGGTGATCTGGTAGGGTCAGGGCTCCTGTGTGTTACCATGGTACCAAATATCTCAATCCTACTGTCAGAAATGCCTCTCTTTACCGGGATATGTTAGAAAAGCTGTCTTCACCAAGCCTCACCAAACCCATACACTTTCCCGCGCTCTCTTCCCCTGAAGTTTAGTAGAAAACACACACTTTTCACCTTTCTCTTGTTTTTCTTTGACACTTTCTATTTCAAGAGTGTCGATGACTTCCTGCTGCACTGTTAATTTGGCTCCTATAGTAAGGTTTTCCGATCAGAGTGCAGAGTTCAGAAACATGCTCTGTCGTAATTAAAGCTAATGCTGCCAAGCGTGGTTGAAGACAATGCCAGCCCAGTTAACGATTTCCGAGCATGTCTCGCCGACGCCACCTGTTTTCGTTTAGCACTTTTCAGCAGCTGTTCCCATAATTATGCTTGCTGTCAGTGCAGAGAACGGGAGGGTGCACCGCAGCATTGTGCTACGGTGATAAACAAGGTAGTTAAAGGCCACTTATGGCGACACAGTTACTCTCCCGAAGGGGATTCAGCGTCTGTCTCCAAAACACATAATGGGTTGAAGTGTGTGTGTGCAGTTGGACATAGCGAAGCGTTTTTTATCCACCATTAGCTTGAAGTGAGAGGCATCTGCTTCGTGATTTGCGTCTGCACATAGGTGCCATTGAGACGTCCTCACAAATATCCCCAGCTGCCAAATACACTTAAAGATTTGCCCCTCTCTTATTTTACATGGGTGTCTCTGACTAGATTTAATCACACGCTTAAAACAAAGACATCTAGTTTCAAGTAAACTCCATAAGTCTGCCGGTCGCTCTTGGTGAGATCCACTGCTTTCACTCATGTTGAAGCTGGCAGCCAGAATGCAATTGTAAAGCCGTAGATACATCTGGCCTTAGAAGCCCTCATAGAAACAGACTTTGTTCTGCTAATGAGCCAGACGATCATTCTCATTAGACCGTTTCCCAAAGCGTATCAGTCCCAGTTTGTCAACACTGAGTCAAAATCTGGTGAACAGCTCACTTAAGTCCATAATGTTAGTTCACTAACACTTAACTTGCTTATCCGTGCTAAACTGTAGCCTTCAAGTAGTTGTCTTTAGAGAGTATGTTGGCCCTCGACGCATCTCTCAGCTACTCATTGTACCTGAAAAAAGCACAGATTTGTTTTTAGGCTTAGAGGTATTTAATATTCGCCCCCTTTGTCAGAAATCATTGCAAGGAGAAATGCCGCCAAAAGAAATTTGTGTTACAATACTTATCATGCGTGCGCCGCGTTTGCAATTACACCCATGGCTGATTTCTTTTAGCCCTTTTAAATTCATTTCCAATGACCTTTATGTCACCAAATTGGGGCGAGTGTGGAAAGAAGTTTCCAGTGGTGTTAATTGTTTTAGGCGGTGATGTGCGGAGAACTCAGAGGTATGTGTGAAAGGAAGTAATTGTGATTCATTTGCTTTCTCTTTATTTCCCCTTCTCTCTTTTGCTCTATCTCTCTCCCTTGCCTCTCAGTTTGCCTTTTTCTCTCGCTCTGCTTCTCTCTCTCTCTCTTTTTTCTAAATACAAGACACACTCATGCAGACACGCCTGCACACATCCAGAGCACCTTCCTCGTTAGCAGGTTAAGTGAGTGACGAGTTAAGCGAGGTAGAAACAAAACAAAAAGGCCCATTTAGCAGGCGGAGCTCTTTCGCCAGACTGATGAGCAACACTTTCCGCTCTGTGCCCTACTCTGTTCACCTGCCTGTGTCTCTGCTCACATGGCACCATCCATCCTCCCCTCGCCAGGACAATAGACCGTAATGAATGGGTGCTACACCATCACAATGTTAATTAATAAAGGACTTGTGCGTATAATGGACTGTGACTGCATGGGTGAATCTTACAGAGAGAAAGAGACTGAGAGAGAGAATAAGAAATGTTTTTTTCTATGTGATGGGCTGACCACAGGGTTAGTCACTCTGAGTCCTGGGAGAGCCACTGAGCCCAGTTGCCACATCCAGCAATAGATTATTCTTCTCACTTCTCCCACTTCTCAGATCTCTCCATTTTAGCAGCTGGTGGAGGTGGAGGTGGTGAAAAGGTTCAGCCACCGGTGATGAATCCAGCTTGACAGACTTGCTGCTGTTAAAAGCTCCTTCTATTGGCTGTTCCCATCTACGTCTGTAAACAGACTCAATTGTTATAGGAGTTATAAGTTATATTTATCATATGTAGATGCAATAATTTTACACCATAACATTTTAAATTTATGCACAACTTTAGAAATATTTAAAGTGAGAGCAACTTTTTGCCGGTAATGCCCAGCTATGCGGGTTTGGCTATTTTGAAAGCTGGAAATCACCAAAATCATGGTGGCTTGACTGATTTTGATCAACCACACTTGTGAAACCCTGATGTATTATGCACTTTAAAACTTTGATTCTTCACTTCCTGTGGGCTGAAGAAATTTCCTACCTATACTGACTATACTGACATCAGAATTTCATTTCTGCAGACAGGGTGTCTCAGTTAAGTTGGTGGGACCCTCACGGGAATAAGGCTGAAAAGACTCGTGTATTTTACATAATAATCTTGCCTATGTGTTGCTTAAGTTCATTTGAGCATGCAATCGTACCAGTGGTCTTACATCAGTTCACCCATTGATAGTAGCTTTGTGCTCCCTGGCCTAGGTGCATACACAGGGTTCAGCTTGGAACAATGAACTGACTTTCTTTTTATCCCGTTCTGAGGTAGTTGAATCCAGCCCTGCCTGAGCTGAATCGGTGCAACGAGGCCTGTCAAGCAGCCTGACAAACTCATTCTTGGCTAGCGGCACTTGTTCCTGTCTGATGAAAATGTTACACTGCTCTCTCATTCTCTGCCTCAGCCTGCTATTCCCGGAACACGGCTCTGAGTGGGTGGTTATTCTGTCATCATTTTGGAAGAGCACACACACATGAACAGACACACACACACACACTCAAGCAGCGTCCATCCAAAGTAATTTTTTCATTCAATGTATTATTGTCTTCAACTGCTGGGCTAAAAGCCTCTCCATGAGCATAACTCATAACCACAATTTATTTAGTTTATTTTTTTGACAAAACATATTCATTAGACATAAAGACTGACCCCAGCTAATGACGCACATGGCCATACATCCAAGAGATGTCTCCTCAGAGTGATGGACTGATGAAAATGGATTACTGTGCTCTGTTGCTGTGGGCCTGCATTGGCAATTGTAGGCCAGCAGATCATAACCTATTGTGCTGAGATATAGTAACTCAGCTGTCATAGCCTTAACAAATTCTCCCATGATGTGTTAAAAAGCTTCAAACAAGAACATGAAGTTAAGGGACTATTGCACTGATTATGAGTGTTTGGCCTATTTACTACAGTTTTCCCACATTTTACATGCAACAAGTCATTTTGCAAATCAAACGAGGCTTCTGAAGATTTTAAAACATATATTAAAAATCCCAGCATTAAAATGTTGCTCCTGCAGCTAATAAAGTCGTCACCGTTCATAAACCATGGAACTGATAATTCACTGTGTAAAACAGGCATTTCTCCAGGGACTATTTTATGCCAAAACCACTATTTACTAGAGCAATCAGCTTAGCTGGGCAGATGTCCTGTCTACAAGGAAACAAATATCCCATAGAGAGTGAGATCATTCAGAGGGAATACTTTCATACTTCCATACTTTCAAAATGTGAGAAATAGATAGATCATTTCTTTATAAACTATCAGACGATAACATCCAAGGACGAACATGTAAAAGTGATTCCACGTTCTTAAAAGACAAAGCAAAAAAGATGAAGCAAAAAAAAAAGAATGAATGAAAGAAAAACAAACAAAGAACAAAGAAAACATAAGCAGATGGGGAAGTGCACCATATGCATGGCCACTATGATTAAAAACTATCAGATTCACAATATCATCATATTCTCAATGTCCTTATTGGTGGCATTGGTGCTTTTTGCCTTCTGGGTTAGGTTAACCGAAAACACAGCTTGTGAATTTGATGTTGTTAGTCAGTGGAAAATGGCTGTAGCCCACTGTTGTCAGACACCGCCTGAATGCACCACCACGAAGGCTTTCAGATCGGTTCAGATCACTCTGCCCAATTTCAGCTCATCAAAACACAGCAGCTGCTTTTAGGAAAACTAATTTGTATGACTTTATTACGGTGATGAAATACTGTGTGAAGACAGTTTGAAGTCTCTCAAAGTTCATTTTCATATCGTAGTGGAATGAATGAAAACCAATTGCTGTATGAAAGGTAGGAAAAATGCAAGATGTAAAAAATGGCTGCTTTTTTGGGGAAGAAATGAGCAGAAATGTAAAGGACATATTACACTAAACATGCCAAATCACTGGTATGGTCCTTTAAACACTGGCAATGCATTGCACCTGCAGTGAGTAGCACATTATTTCTCATTTTGTCATTTTTGGCCCTGATCAGCTTCCTTTGCCTGTCTGAGGGAAAGTGAAGGGTCATTTCCTGACAAGAGCCTATGGTTTCTGCAAAAAAAGCCGCAGTGTTGAAAAGCAGCACGATGGAATGAATTCCAGTGGTCTGAATTTACTGAAGGCCCAGTCACAGACAAAGCCCAGTTGGCAGGTTGCACAGGTGTACTGCCATTTTGAAAGTGAGAGAAGAGGTGGAGAGAGAGAGAGAGAGAGGAAGGGGGCAGAGGAGAGGGCTGTCTGGGGAATAGGGGCTCAGTCAGAAGGTGTTGAAAAGAGCCTCCACCTGAACGCACCGCTGCATCCTAATAACTCCTCAGCCTCAAAAAAAAAAATACCTCATGCTCTATCTTTCCCCTCATTCCTCTGCCTCGCTCTTCCTTTATCCGAGCAGCTGTGAAGGGCACACACCTGGCTGCCATCCATCTGAGTGTGTTTGTGTGTTTGTGTGCGTGTGTTGATGTGAGTCTATTACTGTAAAGGAGGTCTTGCTTTGGGTTTCTTGGGTTGATTGCTCCTGCCGCCAGTGTTGTTCATGTGGATTTGGCTGCCATGGCAATAACCACTCACAGCTTCAGCACACACAATCTGGCGCGGACTTGTGACCAAAGGGTCGCCAGCTCGAATCTCCAGACTGTAAACAAGCAGGTGAAGAAAGTGAATGAAAAACCCCTCCTTAAACTGTTGCTGTCAAGGTGCCCTTGAGCAAAGCTCCCACCCCATGTGCACTCCAGTGAAGCAGCCCAGCGGCCAACAACAGAAGATTGTGATTGTACAGGAACATAAATATGAAGCAGGGCATTGCTGGAAAAGATCATGCAAGTTGAGTCAAGTTTCACTGAATAAGCAGTGGTTTAAAAAAAAATCTCATTTTCCATTGCATTGTATAGAATGATTTAGAGTCACCACATCTTTGAAATGTACAGAGAGGGTAGCAATGTCTTATTTTATTGCCGCCTTATTGTCTCGCTCAGAAAACAGTTCGGAAAGAACAACAGTGGACAAGGATCAAAGCTTTTGGTTTGGCATTTGGGCTGGAGTATTTAGTCAGCTAACTTGGCTATCGCTCAAAAGCCTCTGGTAAGCGCTGAAACCGCTGAACGGAAATAATTAGAAAATATTTGCAAATCTTTACCAGGCTTCCCCATATATCATAGCGTACCAATAGCCAAGATAAAAAAGAGGAGTTGCCTCTGGTGTTTTCTCCACACCATTAGCTTTCCCTCACACCTCTTTTCTCACTCTGTGTGGTTGAACGCAAGTATAGTCCACAGATGGTGTTCCTTTTTTGTTATTTTTACAGACTTTGTTGTCTGTCTCTTTGTTGGACACCAGTGACAATTGTTAGAAAAGAGATTGGAGTGGTTGTTTGATGGACTATTTTCCAGCTGAATTGATTGTGCCAGGTTTTCGACACTAAACAGTACTCTCTCACACCTCTCCGGCAGCTGAAATGAATATTATCTGTGCGCCATGCATGAGGATCCATTGTACATGTCCTGCAACAAACCAGCTCTTCTGTAATTTCCAACAAAGGGCCCATGGTTAGCACAGGGAAGGAGGCATGTGTTCTTAACATGTGCCACAAATTATCCTTCAAAGGGTATTGTTCAAAGGAAGGCACCGTTTTTTTGAGCGTCAAATTGCTACCTGACGTTTTCAAAGTTCTCTGCTGTCCCCGCTGCTCACACACTGTGCTCATGACGGTGGAAATGAATTAACAGCGCTCAGGTAGACAGTATGGCCAATTGACAATGACAGCGCTGAGATATGTGACATGCTTGACACCCATTCTCTTTCTTCTCCTTCTCCCCTCATCCCACCCCTCTTTATCTCTGGTCTCCTGCTTGCATTCCATTTTCTTGTCATTCACCGTCCCTGAGCTTTCAGTTTTTGTTCCCCTATTGTCGGTTTCTTTCTGCCTGTCTTTCTTTTACTTGGAAGAAAGTTAAAGTTAAAAAGGCTGCACACAGTCACACTCAAGTTGCAGTAAATTTCTGCAAGATGAGTGGTGGGTTGTGTGAACATTTTGCAAACCTTCAGGGTTTACTGGTTTGTGACTTGGCGCAGCATGGGTCTGAAAGCTCAAAGATGTGTACACAGTTTGGTTCATTGTCATACCACCCGTGACCGACCAGTAAATAGTTTGAACAATGATGGTGTAACTTCCTCTCTGTTTTTGCTTTCTTTTGACTAGTAACTGGTAAGAACAGTAATAGATCTCAACGGGACATCTCTCTCTGAATCCCTACAGCAGCCAGACGAAGATGACTTAATGCTGACCCCTGACGGTACGCAAGAGTTCATGACCTTAGAGATCCCCCTGAACGACTCTGGCTCAGCAGGCTTGGGGGTCAGCGTGAAGGGCAACCGGTCCAAGGAGAGCCACGCTGACCTGGGCATCTTTGTCAAGTCCATCATCAACGGAGGGGCCGCCTGCAAAGTAAGGGACTACATCCACCTCACCGCCTGACCTTTACCTTAACTGGCTTCATTTGAGTTTGGGTTGTTGCTTCTTGAGGAGGCAACAAATTCATCAAGGAATGCTCTTAGTGATGTTTTAGATGTTTGACTACCCAACTATAAAACATTTCCTGGGGGCAACAATATTCTGCAATAATTCACTACCCTGTTTTAGAGAATTAATTAAGTTAACTTAATCTCTGTTCATAACTATCATTGGGTTAGGACAATATTTTCAGTATCTGGAAGCAACATGAACAGCTTTCCTCCAAAGCCTGAAACTACAACAACATTGGCACATCAAATCTGGAATTGTCCCATAGAGAGTGAATAGGGAAAAGATGACCAAAAGTATTTTCAGGGTTCATTTTCTAATTAAAATACTGCGACATAATCCCCCAAATGCACAAATATACAAACTCAAACAAACATTTTGTGACTCTCTCTTGTCCATTGTCTGTGGAGCAGCTCCAGCGTTTACATTTCTGTTGTTACATGTCATTTATTGGTTTCCCGTAACTGATTGTCCACAGGACGGTCGCCTGCGTGTCAACGACCAACTCATCGCAGTCAACGGGGAGTCATTGCTAGGGAAGACCAACCAAGAAGCCATGGAAACACTGCGCAAATCCATGTCGATAGAGGGCAACAAGCGAGGGATGATCCAGCTCATTGTGGCCCGGCGGGTAGCCAAAAACAATGAGGTAGGTAACAGTCAGGGAGGAACCATGCTGATGTGTTAGAGATTAATTTGCAAGAGTCAGTTTTAATTGGCTGGCCGTCGTTTCTTTTCAGTATTAGATATTGTTATTGTTATTCTAGTCATGTAGAGCTAGTATGCCTTAATATGAAGTGTCCATGTTACCCACACACATCTATCTACACACTTAACAAACATGCATGGGCACACTCAAATTCAAAGCCTTGTCTGTGAGCAAGTGGGATTCGGGGAAAAGTGAAGGATGGGTACAGTTTTTCTGCTTTGAATGATAAATGAGAGTGGCTTTCCTTTAACTTCCCTGCAGTAATATCCTCCATAGGTATTAGGAGTAGTGAGATAGCTAGAGGGAGACCTTTATGAAGCGACCACCACCATGCAAATCTTCAAACAGTCCCATTTCCTGTGTGAGATAGGTAGTATCGCCTCATATTTCCCCCATTCTGTGTGATTTTTCTTTCCCATGGTGGGCCTTGATATGATATCTAAGAGGCACTTCACTGAGTTATGATTGACAGGCCTGCGAAATAACACTGTAAGATAGGCAGATAAAGGAAGATGTATGCAGCTAGGTGGGTATTTGTCATCAGGCAATAGCCAAGAATATTGAATGCAGGGAAGCTGGCTAGACTGGCAGATGCAAATGAAATGTCCATTCTGGAGCTGACCTTATCTAAGCCAAAAGTCACCTGACATTTTATGCTTTGCTATTCTTTTACATATGTTGCACTGAAAAAGGTCTAATATTTTAAATTAAAAACAAAAAATGCCTGGATTACCTGAATGTGAATTCAGCATGCAGTAAAAGCAGTGTGGCACACTTTCTGTATTTCAGGATTGTGGATTCATGTGTGAATGCCCTGGCTACACACACGCAGACACACACACATACCCTGCAGCCAGAGGTTGTAGATCGGGTTTGATTAGTGTTGCTGTGACTCTAATTGGAGCCTATGTCCTGTGGCTGTGTGTCAGATTGAAGGGCCACGCTGAGCCCCTGTCCCCCTTCCCTGCCCTTCAACCTTTCTGCTAGCCCCTATCGTCCATCAGCTCTCCCTCCTCCAACCATTCATTGTCCTCCCTCTGCCCTCTGCTCTCTTTTTTACCTCCTTTACCCCCAAACTTGTGGTTCTCCACATCTTTTAGAGCAGTGCAAAAAAACCCAGGCAGAATTCAGAGGTTGAATTCCCTCTGGGACCACGCATAGTTTACGGTGCTACATGTATCATTTTTGCATCAATAAATAATTACCCCACTTGTGAGATGTTGGGATGATTACGGCAAACAAAAGAAACCAGACTGCATGATAGCAAAAAAGTAGATTGCTTTACAGCACAAAAAGGTGCATTTTTTTAATTTACAAGTATTACACCATGTTTTTCCAATTCTTCTGTTCTGGCTGCATTGTAAAACATCATGTTGGCTCACCTTGCCAGAATGTAGATTGGCTGTCAGGGCTGTTATTGACTTTTATCCTGCATCTTCCTGCTTGTCAAAACAAATGCATGCAGAGCAACACCAAAAAAGCGGAGGGGGGCAAGTAAGAACATCCTCTCTGCAACAGGACACAGCAGGGTTTATGGCAAATGCAGTTGTAATTTTGATAAACACAAAAGGCTACACAAAGCCCATTTAAAATGCATGAGCTGAAGCCTCTGTAAGCTGCTTTGGATAAAATCATCCCATTAATGTTGTTTTTTTTAATGTTGTTAACTTCCCAACTTCACACCTCTTTTGATGGTTCTAAAATTAACATTTTCTGACCATGAAC
>OMLB01044805.1:0-10932 GCA_900302555.1 Myripristis jacobus | reverse complement strand
TATTTTGTTTTTAAATACCCTGCAATATTATGCTATATATTTTACACAGGAATGGGGGCAGGAGACAGTAGGAGGATAAGAAAATATGGAAGAAAACATAAAAGGGGACAGAAACAGGAGAATTAAGGGAATCAAGTAAGATGATTAAATGGCTTTGTACTAATGATAAAAGAAAAAATAGAAAATGCAAAAAGAGAGGAAATAAAGGAAATAGTATAGGGTGAGAGGAGGAAAACAAGAAACACAAAAAACAAGGTCACAAAAGTTAACTTGTCCAATCTTTACTGCCTTGCTCTCACACATTGCCCCTTTTATAAATGTGCTAATTACCAAAGACTGTCATTATTTAGGAGTTTGTCAATACTTTTGTTCTCCTCTCCAAAGATGCTGGCCACCCCTGAAGGCACAAATGAGGCAATTTTTACTGCTGAGATGAACACTTGGCCAGACTACACACAGAGGCAAACAGAACAAAACCTTGGGGACTCATTGACAGACAAGAGCTGTGTGTGGGGTACTGTGTGTGTGTGTGTTTGCGTATCTGTCGGACAGATACAGCATGAAGGGGTGAAAGAGAGGGATGTAAAAAAGAAACAAAAATGTTCAAGGAAAGAAAGGGAGGAAAAGGGCAGGGAGAGATAGAGGAAGAAAGCATTGAAAAAGAGAGATAAGGGGGAACAGGGTGAGACTGAGAGGGCAGTGAGTTAGAAAGAGTGGGATGAGAGCAATATCGACAGCCAGGTATCAGAGAGAGAGGCAGCAAGAGGTCAGAAGGAAGGGGAAGGAGGAAAAAGAAGGCGGGGAGGAGGGACCAACGAGGTAAACAACAGGACCTTGGCAAAGAGTTTGAAACAGAGAGCAGGAGAAGGACGAAGAAACAAACAGAGGAGTGAAAAGCCCGAGGGAAGCAAAGTAAAGTTTTTAAGAAGAGGCTTTGAGCAAAATGTCAATTTATGGTGTGTCCGCATTAGAGGATTTAGAGGGCATGGAGAAGAGCAGATGTGTAGGGAGTGCACTAGGCCATAGAGCCATTTGATGTTCAAGTACACTTACGCATGGTGTTTATCAAACCTTTTTCCAAAGACATAGAGATACACATTTACAAACTATTTTTGAGTGACCCTGCTGGGTAGAGGGTAAACCCCTCCCAAGCCACCTCAGTTCTCACTATCTCTTTATCCCCAAATACTTTTCATCATCTCTTCTTGCAACTTTCTATCTCTGTGGACAGAAACTGTTGTTTGCTGTGGTTTCAATATTTGTTGTCAAGAGACAAATTTTACAAATGCTGATTTCTCACTCATAACCAAAAGGTTATTTGCTGAAGCTACTTTTTCTTAAGATTTTTTTTCCATTTGTACACTACAAGCACACAAGTTATTGTTGCACAAGAGAACCTGAAAATATTGATATCACAATATCAGAGTGTGCAATATCATCGTCATTGAAGATTTCTGTAAAAATGTGCAGTATTTTGTTTATGCTGTGGGAGTAACAGACACATGTGTGTGTCTTTTGTTAGAAGAGTTACAAAGGATACATTCAATTTGGTGACCACTGCTCCCTCTCACTGGCCAGTTGGCCAGCTATGTCATGGTGTACAAGTTGACTAAATGAGACTACCATATGTGAAGCATATGAAGTTACCCGTATGCATGCCTCAAGTTGTTGGCATACTAAATATAAAGTTTTAGTCACTGCAGATAATGAAGAAAGAATAGAACCAACACACTCATCAGAATCATCACAATGTTGATTTCTGCCCCGCTAAATACAGGATCGTGCCCCCAGAGAGATACTGTAGATTGGTGGAAAGAGATGTGACTCAAATCATAAATAAAAAACTGGAGTATAAAACAATGAACAACCTCCCAAACGAACAAAGAGACACACTGATTGATGGAAAAATTATATGAGTGTGACCGTTAAGCCCAATAAAGGTGGGGCCATAGGGATTCAAAACTGTGAGGATAATGTAAAAGAGGTCCCATGACAATTAGTAAACCCAATTTTCTACAGAGACATCTAATCATCTAATCCCACAAACCTCTTCAGAGCATCAACACTGGAGCAGCTGAGTGTGCGGGTTCTATTCTTTCATCATGATTACATCTTAAACCAGCGCTTCAACAAAGTGATGCACATATTTCTTCAGCTTTCTAGCACTTGCAGATAGAGGAACACATTTCCCCATAGGTTTATGAATGTTTAAATTGATATTGAAATCGCCTGGAAAATATTGCAATATGATATTTTGTCTCTTTCATACACCTCTATTACAAATACAACTTATTCAAGTAAGTAAAACAATACAGAATTATAATTACCCCATCACATGCATTGAAACTTAGCATAAAGTCTTTAACCTAAAATTTTCTAATGACATCTCAACTGAATCAGTAATAAAGTAACATAATACTAATTTAAGGTTGACTTACTGACAATTCTAATGTAGCTAAGAAAGGAGGATGGATGAACAGTCTGAGTGGATCTGCATGACCAATATCTCATAGAACTGAAAGAGTTCTATGAGAATAAGTGTGTTAACGTCCGGTGGAAAAAAGGTACAGGTTTTGTTTCATTATATCATTATATAATTCTAATATGTCTTTGCTGACTTCCTCCTAGTTGAATCCTTGCTGTCATATTACAGTAAGTGTCCATTAATCTGACAATGCAAGTAAACTTTGTGAGATCAAACCATAAAGGGCCAGAGGAGTATGTCAATGATACCGTAAACTTCATTTCACACACAGTGACCAGTGAGTGCTCCTTACATCAACTATCCATTACAGAATGCTTTTCAATGATATTGAACAATGGCACATTATTTTACTGTAAATACTTTGTTTTATGTGATATTTGTATTGAATGATTGCCAAAATGTGTACTGACTGGGTATATTTCATATTCATATTTAATTTGTGTGTCACTTTGTGACCTCTTCTTTTTGTACAGAAGCAGAGAGAAAGAGTTTGGCGCTCATCCTTACAGCCAAATCCCATCTCTTCCTTGTTTGTTTCCTTTTGCAAAGAAAAGGAAATACTTTAAAGAAAAGAAAATGTGTCCTGCAAAAAAGTGTTGTAAAGAAAAGAAAAAAATCCCAAATACTTCACTTTTCATTAGCACTTTGTTGTTTTTGTTTTGTTGTTTTGTTTTTGTTTTTGTTTTATGTTATCCAGCAAAATGATGGATGGCATTTAGAATTGTTCATCAAAGCCTCTGCAGTATGGTAACAGACATAAAATTCTCAGTTGACAGAATCATTGGCACCAAATACAGTGAGATGTGACTGATTAGTTAGAAATTCACCTCCATTCACTTGTCATGGAGTTTCTTTTCCAACCTATACACTGCTGTTGGCTGTGCCTCCAGGCCAGACATTTAGCATCACCTCACAGAACCAGAAAGCCAGAATACACAGAGAAGCAATATCAGGGAAACAACTGCCTACAGCTGGAGCTCATCAACCATCACACATGATGTCAATCCCAGACTGTCAGCAGCATTAACCATAAAAGTAAATGTGCCTTTAGCTTGTCCCAATACAGCATACTCAACAACATTTTCTCTCATCCAGAGATGGAAAAGTTGACTAACTGGCTGCCTCCCTATCCTAATGACTGCTGGACACTGCCCTCCTCTTGAATCCACCTTCAGTTGTCCACCATTTATTACCCTTACTACCTTTTCATCAGTTGAATAAATGCCCCCCAGGGCTTGTTTGCACGTTGTTGTGTTATCTGGTTATGCTGCCCAACTGGTTTCCATGACATCACAGCAGAGTAAGGTACTGTGTACTTTAGTTGCTTAAAGGAATAACTCACTGCTGGAAAGACAGTCTTTTACTAAGCTGTCTGTGTTGGAGAATTGTTGGAGAAAAGGACAATGTGCGGCATCCAACAGACATTTGCTGGCAAATGAATGAGGATCTCTAGGTGGAGGCAGCATGAAGGAAGGGTAAACACTGTTCATTTGCATATACTAAAAACATTGTAATGATACAAAGCTATGAAGTAGAAACTGCCCCAAAAATACTTTAAAATGAAAAATAACCAGGAGGGGTCTTACTCTTGTTTCCGTCGTGGCTCCTCCTCTGTTGCTGCAGGAGACTGCCACAGCCCTTCAGCACTGTCTTCAGAGCACGCAAACCCCAGTCATAGTGCTGCTGGGGAGTCAGCAGCTCCCTGGACACACACACACACACACACACACACAGTCAAGTGACTGTGGCTGTAGCACTGAGAGGTGCCAGGCTGAGGGTAACAAAAACACAGCTCTATTGATTGTGTTGGTGGTATACTGTAGGTAAGTTCAAATAATGCAACATTAAATACAACACGTCACACACACATAGTCACATGTTTTGTAGGGCCTATGCAATTACACTACTCACCCACACTCCACTCCACTTTTAACCCTAACTCAAACACACATTGTTATTTAATTTGAATGTACAGCTCCTACCTAGCTAGATTGAAGATAGCAACCAGTTTGCGGCCCAGCATCTCTCCATCTTTGAAGCCTTCGGAGTACAGGATAACCTCGGCTATGAGCTCATTGTCTGGCCTGCTCATGGCTACGGGCCTGAACAGCTGCTTCAGGTTGTCTGGTAGCTTCTGTCTCCCTCCGTAACCTTTACCCGCTGGGTTCAGAGTAATGAACACACCAGAGTTTGGGTCCAACTCTACCTGGAGGGGGATAAGAAAAAAGAAAGACTTCCCTCTCAGTAAAGAAAGACTTCCTTCTCAGTAGAGTCAGTAGAATGTTTTGTGTCACAGCTTGAAAAAGCATTGGATTGTTTGAAGTTTTGACTGGCTGTTAAAGTCAGGCTGATAATGTCCTGACCAACTCTTTTAAAATGGGTGGATAAAGGACTGAGTAATTTTTGATGGACTGATTTGAGAGACAAAACAAGGATCAACAGTGGAGGCAATAGCATGATTGTGCTGGGCTCAATGCAACTGAACATTTGTCAGCAGAAATGAAATTGCATCACGTGTATGTGTTTGTGTCGAAATGTGTGTATGTATAAGGACAGAATCAATAAGTAATCAAGTTAATAGGGACAAAAAGACAGACAGAAATCATGAAGTGAGTCTCCTGACACCAATGCCTGAAGAAATAGGTATGTGTCTGCATCTGTTCTTTAATTCTGACCTCTTTGCCCAGCAGTTCACAGGCATGTTTGTGGTGTTTGAGGGAGTCTTGGATGGCCTGGATCTGCATGGAGACGGCAGACAGTACCGCCTCCTCCAAGCGGTTAAATTCGTCAAAGCAGCCCCATGCTCCACACTTTACCAAGCCCACAAAGATGCGGCCCATAGACTTCACATCAATACCCTGAAAAACACACAGACAGATACACAACGCTGAAATCAGACAAACATTAATCTTGCCACGGTAACTGACATTTCTGTTTCTATTTCCATATCGTTGTAGATGACTGAATTCAATCATTGGAATTCCATGAATTTCATGAACATCCAGTTTTTTTCACCAAATGTGTTCTGCAAGCTGATATTTCATATAAAAGTGGATTAGAACAGTGAAAAGATGCAGAATTGAAAAAGACACATCTACAATCTGGCGCTTGACACTAGACTGTAGTAGTCGGTTGCAAGAGTCAACAGGGACAACCATACTACCACATCTTAAACTGAATCCCAGTACACCTAAATCAACTGACAAAATTGGTGCAAGGAGCAAAATAAAGAACCATTTCACTCACAGATTTGGTAAAGATGGACACTAAAAGAAAATATTAAAATTGTCCAACCAATAATATAAAAAAAAAATCAATTCAAAAGTGCAATGCAAATTGAATGTAAAATGATTACAAAATGGATGAACAGAGCTCAAGACCATGTTTTAACACTTGCACATGTGTATGTGTCATCTCAAACGATACAGTTCAACACAATGCACCGTATTACCATACAATACATTTTGTGGTACATGGTTGGTGACACAAGGACAGTATTGGCTCATTTAAAGCAGTTATGAAACAACATTTATGAAAATGATGATGTCTAGAGGTACTGTAGGTAGAGTACAACTTGATCAAAAAGTAAAACTGTACTAAAGCAAACAATTTGCAGACACAACAAGACGGCAGCTGCTATACTGATTTTGGACAAAGGACTAAAACTGCAGAGGTTTAAATTTAAGGTTATCTGAAATCCCAGCTAGAACAGAGTTTGACAAAAGTGACCAAGTAGCCAAGGATATGTTAAAAGCAGCCCCCCCACACACACAAACAATGCATGCACATAAAATATGTCATATTCATCATGCTAACATTTAATCATAATGACACAAGAAATATCCAGTAATCAATACAATATACCTGCACAACATAAACAGATTTAAGCACAACCACCAGAAAATCCTTAATTTCAAGTGACGACAACATCAAAATAAGAAATCACAGGATTTCAATTCAGCACAGGCGACAAGACTTAAAAAATCCCCTTCAGGCTTTCCTGGTTATCAGAGGCAAAATCCAAACAAGGAAGCAATCCTCCAATCTCACTTCAGTCAGACTGCGTTCTCTGAAGTTCAGTGTATTTTCAGCTCAAAAGAGTAATCTCAGCCAGAGTTCTGTTTGTAAATAAAATATATTAACCAGGACCTGCAGTTGCCATGGTCAGTAAAAACATCAATCATGTCTCCACAGGAGATGTGTAAAACTCGCTCAAAGCCACAGTTAAACATAGCTACAGGTACATCTCAAAAAATCAGACAACATTATCACGGACAAGTTCATTTTTTTCCATAATTTTTCCGTAATTTAATTCAAAAAGTGAAACTTTCATAAATTCTAGTATGTTCAATTATGCACTCAATACTTGGTCGGGGCTCCTCTTACACGAATGACTGCATGCGGCATGGCATGGAGGCCATCAGCCTGTGGCTCTGCTCAGGTGTTATGGAAGCCCAGGCTGCACTGATTGTGGCATTTACCTCGTCTGCAAAGCAAATCAACTATATGTTGAATGGTTTGGGGTTTGCAAATCAACTATATGTTGATTTGCTTTGGATTTTTGGCAAAGCCATATAATCTTAAACTTCACATATAGATATTCAACCCTTCAAATATTTCTCGGCAGTGTGTTTACCTCATCACAGTTGAAAACCAGCACTTGGCGTCCAAACAGCCCACCCAGGGCTTTGACTGATTCAGTCTTGCCAGTGCCGGCCGGCCCATAGGGGTTCCCCCCAAGTCCCATCTTCATGGCCTGGGTCAGAGTGAGGTAGCACTTATCAGTCAACGGAGTATGCACCAGCTTAGCCGCATTTCCCTGGGAGACATAGGAGAGACATAGGAGAAAGAGGGAGGGCAGACAGAGGGGAAAAGCAGTGAAGGAAATGGAGCGAAGTAGACAGAGAGAGACATGTAATGGAAGAGAGGGAGGGATCAAAGGGAGGAAGAGAGGGAGAGAGAAGTAAGTGGAAGAGAAAGAAGAAAAGACAGAGGATGGGTAAGGCATGCAGGCAATTCAGACAAAAGGAAAATTAGGGAGATAGAGTAAGGAAACTGCAGCAAGGAAATATAACTAGATGTGTCTAGTACTCAAATAGAGAGAACCTGATCTCTGCAACAATAGCGCCTCCCAGTGGGGAGAAACAACAAATTCATGTAAATTCCCCAGAATGTATGCTACCACTGAAGCAATGACTGATTTACAATTGCAATTTCTCTCAAATTTTTAAACAGCATTTTTGACCATGTAGGATTACAACACTCCATTGAAACTAATGCATCTTAAACTATTTTGTGCAATGCAGAAGCTCCTCTATCTCTGTTCCCTTACCGTTCAACTGTAGAGTAAATACTGATTATTTGATATGTAATAATAAAAAGCCACAATTTTGATCCCTGAGGGGATTTTTTTGTACCCCTCTACAAAGTGGCCAAAGCATGTAGTCAGCTGCTGAACAAATCCCATGAAGCTGGTGAGGATTTGGTGTTATGCTCAAGCACATTTGCAGGGCAGAAGCTTGTGGGCAAGCTTGAAAACATGCGACAGAGTCCTCAAGTTCGAGGACGGTCTCTCTGTTAGCGAGGCCAGTCTTATGCTCACATTATCTTATGCCCACGTTAACTTTGCTAGCAGTGTGTATCTACAGTGGTGGAAAAAGTTTTCAGACACCCTTGAAATTTTACACAATCTCACAATCTCAAATATTATCATGAAATATTTGTGGAAAAATCTTTTTTGTGTTTCAAAAGGTGTGGCTTTTATAGAACCAATCAATTTTAAGTTTTTAATGGCTTTTTTAGGATTTGTTTAGTATTTTGGCTGTGACTGTACTAAAAGAAATTGCACTTGAAGAGACGTAAGAGTGATTCTTAATGCAGTATTTCACAAATGCATGGGGTGTCCGAAAACTTTTTTCCATCACTGTATATTCATACATACCTGGTATTCATATGTGTAGCTGAATTGTGCATCAACCATCTGTATGTAGCAGCATTTGTCTGATTCCATATAGAAGCGGAGCTGCTTCTTCCAGGCCCAGGCATCAAGGCTGCTGACGCCCATATGGTTCAGCTGTTTCACAACACTGATGTTATGGATGATGTCAAGGATCAAGGCCTTCAGTTTCAGCTGCAGGACACTGGAATCTACACACACACACACACACAGGCACAGGCACAGGCACAGGCACACACACACACACACAGCTACTTTATTGTCCTGTTAATTCAGTTGTTTAAGAATCAAATGCAGCTCATCACTTTTGTTGCATATAATTCTCACCTTTTCCTATCGAGGCTGTGAAAACACAAAGCAGAGCTTTGTTCCAGAGCATTACATGGAAGACTACTTACAACAGCAATTTCTGTTATGGCGTAATGAAAAAAAAAAAAAAAAAATCAAACTGGCTCTTGACAATTACACATTGTTTACATTTTAAAACCACAGAGAACAACAGTGCTCATGCTTCCACTCTGGTTTCTGCCTGCCTGGACAGCTGTTCTAGTTAAGTGGCTCTTCAACAATGGACTGAGGGTAAAGAATGTATCCAACGATATTGTCTTGGATGAGTTTAAATGTACTATTTCTGCTTGGGTATCTCAACCAAAAACAACAGAAACAGTTTGTTATTGGCAAAATAACCCCAATCAAGCTCTGTGTCTCACATATTGCATTCATTGGTGAGGTTGGCCATTACTGGCCTCAAAGAGTACAAATCACTGTCACAGATGTACACAATCCCTCAGTCTTGTCTCTAAGCTGAAGAGCAGATAGCTCCCACTCCCCTGCCAGGTTTTATAGTCTATCTATTTAGACGAGGTCATTAGATTATCCTTCCAGCTATTACTTCAGTTGCTTTAATCAGTGCTGCCACTCTGCAGCCTCTTCAGCCTGCCTGGGTTGTTTTAAGGGATGCAGTCATTTAGGATAATGTTATCATGGCAACAAGCGTTATTTCAAGTGTGGAGAGTGCATCAAACTTTGGTTTTGAATGCAGGACATTCAAAACTATAAAATTACCAATATTTGTTACAGCAGCCTCAATCATACTGCCATTGTACAACATTGTAAAGCTATGGAAAACACACAAAGCACATGGTAAGAAATTGGGCTGAACAATTAATCAGAACATTATCAAAATAACAGTACAATATCCAAATTGCGGGAGCTGCAATTTTTTGATAGGTGAAATGTGTGACAAAACATTGTTGTAATCAAGTATGATGGTGCTATCGAGATGCCCTTGCCTACAGATTGCATTTTCCAGATGTAAGAAACCATGTTTGTTAAGGACAGACCCCAGCAAAAACCCCATCAAATCACACCATCATGATTTTACTAGCTTTTTCAGTGAAAATGAAAATTGTAATGTGAAAAAATATTATTAAAATCGTGAATCATATCACAATCACAATATCTGTAAAATTAATCGCAATATTATTAATATTATTATTGTTTTTTGTTTTTTTTACCATGTTCATCTCTAGTGTAAAATCAAAAAATAACATACATGGCAGGGGGACTATAGAACTTAAATGAAAAAGAAAACTGGCTCCAGTAGCAGTCATTTATTGTACTGTATTGTATTGCACTGTTTAGTAGTGTCATTCAAATTTGATTTAGACATTTGCTGCCAGGTTTATAAATGACAATTTCCATGGCAATACTATCTAACAAGCAACATACAACAGTTATCTGTAAGTTCATCAGCCAGATCAGTATTCAGGAATATTAATGGCATTTTTACCAATTCTTGTTCTGTGGAACCGGTCCTAAGCAGGCTTTGTACAGCCATTTATTTAGCCTGGGGTCATTAGATTAGCCTGCCAGCTATTCCTTTAGCAGCTTTAATAAGTGCTGGCCTTCTGCTGCCTCTTGTGTCTGGCTGGCTATCAAGGGAGTCACACAAGAGCAGCCATTCAGTGTTAATCTCTCAGAGCTCAATAACAACCCAGATTCTGATCACAGCTCAATCATTAACAACACCAGAGGGAGACAGTCAGACAGTAGAAGCAAGTGTTGTGGAGCAAGTGTTTATATGAGCAGTAATTTAGAGAGATTAATATTATCAAGCACATGATCAGAGCCAAAAAAAGTGGGAAAATGGAAAATATAAATAGTGTATTAGAAATGAATTGGACATAAAAGGCAAAAAAAAAAAAAAAATCATAGTAAGATTAAACAAACTATATTGAGTATGGCAGAGAATCTGAACATTTAATGACCTCTAGGGGAAAAAAAACATCACAAAAACAATGGTACACTTCTAAGAGTCTTGTGTCTGGCTGGGTATTGGCATCGCATCAGAGGTTGCTATATCCTTTCAAAGCAGACTGACTGCTCAGATTATAATCAGAGTTTAGTCATTAGCAACACAGGACTACATGGCAGAAGAAAGCCAACGTATGATGCAAGTGTTGCATATGAGTCATCAACAGGTGTGTAT
>OMLB01044804.1:0-10600 GCA_900302555.1 Myripristis jacobus | reverse complement strand
GGGGTACAAGGGCATGGATGGTGATGGTGGTGAGGTGTTGGGGACGGGATGCGTGAGGTGGACGGACAGACAAAAGACAACCAAGGGGAGGGTGGGACGAGGAAAGAAAGTGGACGGGGGAAAAAAACAGCGAAAAAAAAAAAAAAAAATGGGTAAAGAATATAAGCAGAGGGGGGAAAATCAACTAAGAGACTACACAGCGTGGAGAAGAACAAACGGACTAAAGTACGAAGAAAAGCGCAAAGAGAAAGACCAACTTAAAGACGACGGCGTATGAGAGAGATGAGAAGAGTACGAGAATGAGGATGAACAAAATCATGGGCTGAAACATCTGGCGGGAACACAAAGAGGAACAAAGAGAGGGAGTTGGGGGGAAAAAAGAATGCAAAACACTTGTTATGAAGCGCATGCAATGAGGGATACATGAGTCCAAACCAACAGCTGAGAGATACCACGGCAAAACTGCAGAGCGAGGGCTAGCACGCTAAAAGTTTGTAACACATGCCTGTGCACAGCCGTGCATGTTGAACAAGCAGTAAGCTAAGAAAAGTTGGATATTAACCCTGTATGTAAACTATGCAGTAACATTCTTTTCAAACATCAACAGTAATTAAAATACACTGGAGGCAACTCAGGCTTCAATTCAAGCTTCAAGATGGCGCCAAGTTAGCCGCCTCTTTTTGCAACTCATATTATTTCAGTGGCATAGTGAGGATTTTTCCTGGCCAGTGCAAACTCTGTATTCGCATGTTCAGTACAGAATATCTTTAATATTTTCTATTTATTGCATATGTGTCTATACCCTTCTCTTTGCTGCTGCAGTGACCCAATTTCTGCGGTGCAATCATTCACTTTCATCTGGAATATCTCAAAGCTGTATGAGTCGATAACTTTGTTCATTCATTCTTGATAGACCAAGGCCTTATTGCTTGAGATAGTGTCAGCTGTTAGTACAGCGGTTAGCCCCATCCACCCAGCTCCACCCAGACTAACCAGGGAGTCCTACAGGCAGAGGAGTAAAGCAGAAACAAGTCATTGGACAGATTGAATACCAATCTACTATGTCCACAAAGCAGATATAGTAGGTTGAAGCTGCTCCATATTCAATCTACTACATCTACAAAGCAGAGTAGGTTAGAGAGTGAGAAATCTCCAAAGAGCTGTTTATTTTCGTCTTTCCAATAGGCTGACTCATTGAAAAAGACATCCATGATCTTGTCTGCCCAATCACGCAGCAAGGACGTAATGAACTTGTAGTGGAAGAGCACAGGGTATGTGGACATGTTGACTTATACGAAGCGGCAAGTTGAATAGAATAACAAGGACAGAAAGCAGGATGCCAGCCAGGAAGTTTCTTCCACAGGCGACTCGCACAGATCGAGTCATGTAATTCTGGTTTACGCTGCTATTGAGCAGAGGTTATTTTGGACGGTGCACACATTTTTATGGTCTGTCTCCTTGGCAACACCATGGAGTAACCAATCCCACGTATGTATGTGTGTGTGCATGTGTGTGTATTGGTGTAACTGTATGTGTGAGTGGTGATATGTTGGGCAAACATAATAGCTACACCATTTGTTACGTGTCATAATGAGTCACACAAATGATAGCATGGTGTAGCACTGCTGTATGGAGAAATTTATTTGCTTTACTTGAGCATGCAACCATCCACTGTGGTACGGAAAAGCTTAAAATCAAGCCAAATGGAAGAAGCTGCCTTAACCCCCTTTTGTACTCACTCCATTCCTTCCAAGCACTCGTCCAAGAACGCACCCAAGCACCCTCCCTTGGCCCTGGCTGACTTGAAGCAGGGCAGCTACAGACAGTGAGTGCAGGGGGGAAGGAGGCAGGCAGGGCTGCTGGCTATGAGGGTGTGCATGGAGATGCAGATGTGAATGTGGCAGCAGCAGGAAGCGATGGTGGTGGTGGTGGTGGGTCGGGGGAGGTGGCGGTGGCGGCAGTGTGGCTGAGCTGGGTGGCTCGTGGTAGGGTTGCTGTGTCACCCTGCGCTGGCACTGGAGGTCTGGTGCTTCTATAGACTCTCCCACCGTAGTTTCCTACAAGGCTTTGTCGATCCGCATTAGCCGGGGGACTTTTCTGTTGAGTTCTGTTGATGTCTTTTGTTTTGGCTGTGGGTAGTATGTGCTTTGGATGCGGCTTCCTCTGCTAAAGATGTACAGCACTGCCACTAACTTTAATTACATCTGATTCTTTGAACGCTCTGCTGCCTTACGATCTCATTTAGTGGCCTTAAAATGGTCTACTAATGACAACTCACTGGGATGCATTTAAATCAAACCTAAATGAATTCCAACATTTAGAAATACACCCTTGGGTTTTCTAATGGTTATATATCTGGATTCTGTCCACCACTTAACATGACACTACAGACTAACCAGTTTTTGCCTACTGCTGTTTTAAAGACATGAAGCCATCTGGTGTGGTATTTTCAAGACTTCAGGCTTTCCTCTACTGCCCTTTTCTGTCTGCGACATGGTTTTGCCTGGACACCCAGGTGGAGTGCTTTCAGATCTGAATGTTAATCAATAGCACTATGCATGCTTTTACATGAGCCTCTTTTTGCAAGAGTCATTAGAAAAGCCAGAGTATTGACTTTTTTCCCTCCATCATGGCTAACTGCCATGTTGGCTGGCAGGCCTTTTCCGTTATTCATATATATATGTTTGTTTGTTTTTTGCAAAATAACGAAGCAGCCAGAGAAAGGTAATGTCTCAGTGTAGCAGGTGGTGTCAGCCTACAAACAGTATGAGGCCTGTGGAAAAAGACACAGGAAGTCTATCTGTGGAGCTTACCTGGAAGTCTGTCACAAGGTCCCTTCCCAAGGTGCCAATGGGTGAGTCACGGGACATGGAGGTAACCGTGGACAGGAAGCTGCTGGATTCTGTGAGGTTGGGCATGGGCGACAGATCGTCTGCTCGATCTCTCAGCCCCTCCCCCAGATGATCCACTTTCTCCATGAAGATGTGCAGCTCGGTGCGGAAGGCCTTCATGCGAGTGTTGATGGTATCCAGGACTTGGGTGTCGGGTTTGGATCCGGACACAGTCCCTCCCTCCAGGCTTTCTGCAGTCGTCACCAGCAGCCTGCCCTCAAAGATCAGACTGTCTGTGTCCGTGATCAGGCGGTCCACTGTCTTCCCCAGCCTTTCCGCCTCGCGCTTCACGTTGGTGAACGACTCGCGGTCTTCTCTCCTGCGATTGGCGAGTTCGGTGGCACTGAGTTCGCTGCCTTCTGAGGGTTTGATGCTTCCGAACCCTGAGGTGGTCGCCGTTTTCTCAAACAGGTCTTCTGAGTCGCTCTCGCCTCCAACAGGCCCCTCCCTCTTGGGTTGGAGGAGGAGGAGTCGACCTGCCTCCTCGTCCTCAGAGGCCTCTCGGCGGCCTGCGTCGCTCTCGGCGTCGCTGTCCCGTGGGCTGCCGGTGCGCAGGCCGAGGTGGGCAGCCAGGTCACAGCGCTGAACGTTGGACATGAGGACGCGGTTCTCATACTGGAGCTTCATTACCTTCCCACTCAGCTCGTTGATCTGCATCCTGGCTGCCTTCAGCTCCTCCATCATCATGCTAGAGGTGGAGCCGTTACCGTTGCCAGGCTTATACACCCCTCCCTCACTGCCCTCCTCCCCCACCGACCCAGAACTGCTGCTAGGGCCAAACTTGAAGCGGTTCAGCTCAGAGGTCAGCTGCTTGTTGTGGTCTTCAATCTCTGAGATGGAACGGCGCAACAGCTCGGCCTCCTCCTCAACAAACTGGAGGTGGCGGCGCAGCTCACTGGCCGACTCCAGCGCATCACCGCCATAAGGTGATGAGGGCATGCTGGAGAACGGTTCCCGGCCAAAGCAGTCCCTTTCATACTGACAACGAATGTCTTCATTTTCCGCCCGAAGGCTGCGGTTCTCCACCTCCAGCTCCACAATCTTCCTGCCCAGGATGTTGGCCTCCTCCTCCACCAGTTTGAGACGTAATCGCAGTTCGGCCTCCCTCGTCGTGTGGGGACCCCCACCGGAGCACTCCGCGAGGGGCAGGGGACTGTCCACGTCCCCGTAAACTGACTTGTACTTTTGCAGCTCCTGCTCCAGCTCGTCCTTCTCCCGGCCGAGCTTTGCCATCTTCTTCCTCATCAGGGTGGACTCTTCCTTGGCAAACTGAAGTTGGCACCTGAGGTCTGCACTGTCCTCCTAGTGGGGGAGGGAAGAGGGGAGAGAGAGAGAGAGAAAAACCATTTATATCTATAATAAAACCTGTCATGCTGAATGCGGCGGAGAGGAACACACAAAGACAAAATAGTTTAAGGAAGTCTGTTACCTGACTCAAGGACTTCTTCTCCTTAAATGCCTCCCTGCTTCCGCGTCTCCTCAGTGCAGTCTGTGAAGGAGCATTAGAGAAGAAAGATGTGGGAACTGAATGAAAAAAAAACACAAACACCACTTGTCCGATTTTGCAGCATTCAGCAGACATTCGGTGGTAATGCTGTTTGAGCCCTGCAGCCCCACACTGAATCACACCGATGAGTGCAATAAAAGCAGCACCGTGGACTCCGTGGTGACGATCTATGGAATGTAAAGGCGCTCATTGATATTCCAATGCATCACGATAACGGTTGTTTACACAGACATCTGCAATAAGTGATGATGACAGTGATAATGACGGAAACACCCCAACCCAGTAGAGTGGAACATACAGTGTGTGTTCACTAACGTGTGCAGTAGCTGATGCAGACCAGGTGCTGCATGGGAGACGATGAAGGGCCAGAGGAGCGTTAATCTATGTGCAAGTCTTACATAACATTTCCATCATCAGGTCAAAGCTGAGTCTAATAAGGAAGTATTTACTCTAATGCAGATTGCAGATCACGTGACATAATTACTGTCTGATTCATGTACATGCAGTCATCATAATAGCCCATATCAAAGGCCAACATCTGGTTACGATGCTCGTCCTCCAAACGGGTGGGGGTGGGGCTAAGTATTCCAGGAAATGAAGCTGGATACTAAATCTATTTGTTGTCATTTCAATTGCCAGTTCTGACAACGATGCTCCTTTTTCATTCCAAAACAATTTCACTATACATTCAGATGAATGGGGCGTTTTTGGCGTGGATTCGGTTGTATTATGCACCAGGGTGCATTAGATCCCATTCAGAGCTCAGTGTGACAGACGTCTTATCCGGGCTCAGATTCAGCGACACACGGCATTTCCACAACACTCTGGGGAAGCATCTGCCTGTCCGATGGGGAAATCTGTCCTGTAGCTAATACTGGGCACTGCACGCAAAGCCTGGATCAAGTGGGGCCTTCTGCACGCTAGCTTAGAGACTTACTGCCTAATAAAATCATTCATTTTCAGCAAATCTGTCTGCTTTCTTGCAGTGGGGACTACAGTTGCAGAAGACAGAGGCAAGACAGACAGCCACTTGAGAGTGAGAGAGAGAGAGAGAGAGAGAGGGTGGAGATAAAGAGAGCGAGAGAGAGAGGGAAGCAATCCCACTCTATTAATGCAGAGTGCAGAGCTTTCAAGTGTGAACCTTTTTTTTTTCCAGGAACAGATTGCCACTCTGGCAGTGTTATTTAGAGGCTCTGATGATCATTTACACTACAAGTCAGGCCCCTTTCTAGGAAACATAACCTGCTGACATTTCCAATCTCAATATTAAATTTCTAAGTACTTTGATTTTATAATATGACTAACATAATAACCTCAGATTGCCTGTGATTACCCAACTACACAACTGAAAAATCTCCATCCGCATGTCAGTGAAGAGCCCATATTATTCATCAGTGCTTTTGGTTGTTGCTGTTTTAGGAAACAGTGTGCCAACACTGGCAAACAATACCTCTCTGTTAAAAAAAAAAAAAAAGAAAAAGAAAAAAAAAACTCTTCACAGCACAAACTCTGGCGCCAACCAAAATAGACCAGGGCCAGATTGAATCATTCATGGCCCAGACAGATGGAAAGTGTGAGGGTGAACCCGTTCTGCCCAAAGCAGGGATGGACTTTGACTCAGTCTGGCTCGCCGACAAGGAGGGAGCGCCCACTTAGAAACAGCACCGCCACAGGAGTGTGACCAAACAGTGGGCAGCGATCACACGGAGATGCAGGGCAGAGTGTGACACAAGGGGCAAAAAACAGCTATTTTTATCTGGAGCTTTTGGGAAACTGTGATAAGAAAAAAATTTAAATGACCACCTGCAAGACTGTTGTTCCTTTATTTTGTTGCTAGGTGGTCCCTGCTGTGGGATTTTTTTTTTGCACTTCCTAGGGATGACTCAGAGATGTCAGTGTGCAGCACTGTGACATCTTTGTCCTCGTGTTTTCTGCTGATGAAGTTTGATTTTGTTGTAGGTGGTACTCTTTCCTGTGTTTCCTCAGCCATGATGGCTATTACTTCTATTCATTTCAAACAAAACAAACTTACAAAAGAGTAATAGAGTTTTTTTCCCCTTGAAAGACCTACCAGACATTGGAGGAGGCTTTCACGATTTGACTATTTTGTTATATCAATCAGCAATAGAGAGTATTATTACTTCCACATAGTCAGCTATCTCCACTGTGAGCAGACTGTAAAGTCATTGATAAAAATGATGAACATTATGATTCTGACAGGAGAGGCTGATGGCATTTTCATCACTGTGAATGTACAACTCAACTAAATATCTGGAATAACATTCACAAATGAAACACAATACAACTCTAGTAGTGAGACGACAGCTTTGTTTTTCATTACTCAGAGGAAGCTCTGCGCTAACGCGTCCTTCATGAGCAACATGTTCCGCTTCTAATCGCTCTTTTCATCAGCGCAAAGAAAATCTGAAGAAAACTTTTGAAATTTATGACACACACAGAATAGTTTCAGGGGTTTCTGCCTGCCCTGCCATTGCCTCTGCAACAGTCTTGTTTGAAGTTATTCTGTCTGATCCAAAACTCAACCTTGCTGCTGCTGCTGCACTCAAAGGGAGTAATCCACTATGAGCTGCATGCAGATGAACGCAGGTCGATAGCAGACGAGCGCTCGTCACTGGTATCAAAGGAAGCTTGAACAAAGCTAGCTGTCAGACAGACACCTCGGTGATACTCCCTGGTCTCGGTGTGTGTCTGCGCCTGTGTGTTTGTGCGTGCATGTGTGTGTTTGACCTATTCACTGTACTAACTTTCTCTCTTTCTGGCTCCATTCCCACAAAACTAACAGGTTGGTTGATCCCCAGATTTTAACCTGTCAAATTGATTTTTTTGACGTCTCAAACAATATCTTTTTACCTGCCGGAGTGGCTGGAAACAAACACAAACACAAACTTTCAGCTCCGCTTGCCTGTTGTTCAGACTGCCTCGGCTACAACTCATCTATTCAGAACGACGCAGAATCAAGTCATTACCTGCACCGCGTTACATGCAGGAACCACTACATTCACGCTCGACAAGACCCAGAACTCAGTCCATGCTTTTCTGTCTTAATGTTTTGTGGGATGTTGTTCCATCGCACTGCAGACACAAAACCACGGTACAGGCTCCTGCATGTGGCCCACTGTGTTTCCTGCTTTGTATGTACATGCATTGTCAACATGTTCCTGCAACAATGCCACCAAGACAAACTCCTGCATATTCACTCACATATTTAATGTCAGGCCAAGAAATATGGCTGTGCTATCACGACGTCCCTTGCTTTGCTGTTACAGATTTACTGTACACATTTAAACTGGCAAATGCATAAATGTAGAATAAGCCATATTACAGAAAACATTTTCATTTACACGATCATTGACATTACCCCTTTATTTTTATTTTATTTTTAGTTGAATCTTTTATTACGGTTTTAATCTTGTAATCGTCTTTAATCCAACCTACACCTTCCCTGCTGTAATGACCCAATTTCCCCTCAAGAATCAATAAAGTTCCTCTTATCTTACTGGCTGCTTTACACCACTGGTTCAGTCCCTTCAGGGATGTTACAGGCAGTAAATGCGTTTACACTCCATCAACCAGCCTCTTTCTGGATGATTCAAGGCTGAAAACGTCATGATGTAAAGTCACCGAACATGTTGCATTTGGAAAGTCAGACTGATTTAAGCCACATCAACACCATATTTCACATAAAACATAAATTAACAGTCCAAAAACGTAATATTTTTTATTTGATGAGGACAGACTGGATTTCATGTTCTTCTCATTTTTTTTTTAAAATTCCTTCACTGAGCCACACCCCATCGCACCCACCTACCTCCACACACACACACACGCACACACACACCAGCCTCCCAGTCTGGCCTGAGCTCTGCGTCTGCGTCGGTATCTCCAACACCAGTCGTGGTTTAATTCCCAGCCCTGGTGACAGAGCTAATCTCTCTAGGGAGACGGCGGATTAGGCATCATCTTGTACAAAGCTCCTCAGAACCCCAGACTGCCACTACCAGGGATCCCTGCTGACTGTATGCGAAAGTTACGCAGAGAAAACAGGAAAAAAAAAAAAAAACACCATTATGATCCCAACAAGGCTGTTCTCCACTGCAAGAGCAGCGAGGACACTAATAGTCTGAAAAATATTTAACGTCTAATCAGATCAGGTCACTCTGAGGGAGAGACATCACTGTCCAGCTGGTCAATCAATCAAACTGATGGTAATAATTTATCAAAATATACCAACAGGTATTTAATACCACAGATATGGTTATAATTTTCAGGGAGTAACTCATACAATGTGGGTAAAAATGTGAAATCTGACTAATCAATTGAAAATCGATTACTAATTGAAAAAAGGGGATGTAATATATCAATAATATAATAAAACGTCTCTCTGACTGGGTGATAAATGCAGTAAAGTCTCTTAATATATATAGCTGCTTGATAATGTAATAACATTACTTTTTCACATTAAACAGTTACTATTATTTCTTGACGGGAGAAACATATTTTTAACTGATGATATAGAAACCCCTCATGATGTTTATTTAATAAAGTGATGTTATTTCATTATCTAGCAATGAATAATGTTAACAGATTTTGCTACATTTGATCGATATCTGATATCTTCCTCCCTATACTGGCCGATATCGATATTTTAAAAAAAATAAAAGTCCATGTTACTTTTCCTCGGTGGCTAATTTCACTGTTATACTGTATTAAGTGATGCACGACTGGAAAAAGGGCCACCTAGTGCTAGTTTTACAATCAGCCAAATATCAGTTGTAAAAATAACACTGGACTGATACTGTATTGCTTTTTAAAGCTGATATTGTCTGATGCTGATATATCAGCCCACACCTAACCCACTGAGGAGGACATTTTTATTTATTACCTACTCGGACAAATGGTTACAGCATCAGCCGTTACCATCAGGTTCAACTGTCAGTGAGGCTGTTGGGTTCATATTTTCCAAGGTTTTTAAGAGCAGGTTGCTGCCAAATGGAAATCCATGTACAGAAAGAGACTGGAGCAAACTATTTATGGTTTATTATGGAGACCCACTGGCACACCTGTAGCCCGAGTCAATCCATACTGGGTCAATAAGATTGGCAATTCACAGAAGTGAGGACACATAAACAGCTCAGTGGAGGAAAAACAGCGCATTAGTGGGAGCCTCTCATAACTGGAAGGTCACAGGTTTGATTCCTGCAGCTGCCAGCGTGTCCGGCCCTGTGAGGTGACCTCGAGGTAAACACCGAACCCCCATCTGCTCCAGGGTCACCGCTCCTGTTTGATCTTTACACATCTCAGCGGTATAGGTAAAAAAATACAATAAAAAAAACACAAACACACACAAATTGAGCTCTTCATTTGAACAAATCCATCATTCAAATGATCAGTGGCCTGACCCAAGAGCTAAGAGGAAGCTAATATCATGAAGCACAGCACTCTACTAACTGTACAAATTTACTCCACTGAATTTGTTTCTGGCTGCTAGTTTGCCTTAATGTTCCAACAACGAGGGTGAATGTTGGTGCTTTCACAAAATGAGATTTCTGATAAGCAGTCACTAGTGATGTGAATGTGATGACCAAACAGTTAGAGGCAAATAACAGAACAAGAAATAGGTTCATAAAATTGCATTCATTAACTGTTATGTGGCCTTTAAAATTAGGAAATGACAACATATATGTTGTATCACGAAATGACAATCCCAGACGATATCTAGTTCCTTATCAAGACATCAGTATCGATCTGTTTCCCAGCTCTAATGTGCAGAATTGAATAGGAAAATGTATTACCCTTCATATTTTTTATGAACATTATTCCTTCTCTGCTACTTTATTGTGAATCCCAGTACTCTGAGTGCCAGAGGATAGACAGCTCCCAGTAATGGCAGAGACAATGATTTGATGTCTTCGTCAGGCAACGGTAACACTGACGAAGATCTCGCTGACATTGAAATGTTGCCTCTGCCATTAAGTTATCGGGAGCTGTCTATGCAGGACGCATTTTTTGCCCCAGTTCTTCTCCTCACCACTCAGTTTGCTAGTGAGCTAACGTGCAATCCAAAAAAAAAAAAAAAAATCTTCTTTGACCGCCCCCATTGAGATTTAACTCAACCGATGAGATCATTTCTGCCTTCCAAAGCAGCTCTGCCTCCGAGTCTGTCTGTAGGACTAAAACGCCA
>OMLB01044803.1:6444-27665 GCA_900302555.1 Myripristis jacobus | reverse complement strand
AAAATCTGCTTTATTTCTGCAATCATGAGGAGTATTGGGTAAAATTAACAAATGTAATATCCAAATAGACTTAAAAATATAACTCAGTGCCACTGTTTGATATGCCAGTACTGTCAATGTTTTGGTAGCATAATTACTCTGAGCTGAGGCAAATCTTATATCAGGTGTAACGCAGGCATCATACAAAACAAGTGAAACAACACTCACTAAAAACAAGAGTATAAACCATCTTTACCTTCCACAGTAACACTGAGACGGAGAGAATCTGTCCCTCCATCATATGCACACTCACAGGTGTAGTTCCTACTGTCAACTGGTGTTAAACTGGTCAGGTGCAGAAACACTGTCTGATTTTCTTTTACGAGTGTGATCCTGGAGCCACAACCCTGCTCAAAGTCCTGCCCATCCCAATACAGCAGGAGACACGCCTCTCCCCTGGGGTTTTCTGTGGTGACATTGCATCTTAAAACCATGGTGAGATTCAGTGGGCTATTGCTGCAAACTAGAGTGACATCTGGTTCTCTCCAGATGGTTTTCACAAGAGTCACTGCAACCACCAAGAAACGCAGTGTTTCAATGAGTTAGTGTTTATATACACATGGTGTACATTTTGCAAGAAAATATTACTCATGATTTTAGAGACTTCTCCCTCACACTTCAGTTTTTAAAGTGTCACACATGTTGGTAGGTGTGTGGCTTTCAGAACAGTGTGGTATTTGCTTTAAAGACAGACATGCCTTACCTTCCCTGGTGTGGCAGACTGCAACAGGCAGAATCAACATCATATAAAGAGCATTTCAACCCATACTGATCAATCATTTGGAGTAAATTTCCTTGGTCTACTATGAAAAAAGTGAAATGAGAAAGTGGTCCTGCTTTCCGACTGATGATGATGTGTAGCAGTGGCCCCTCTCCACAACTTCCTGTGCACGTTTGGTCTGTATAGATGCTTGACAGAGAACTGGATCTTCATGAGAGAGGCCTCGCAGCGGGCCTCACTTATGAACTTTCTCAGGCATCTAACATGTAATCATTTTAGCCGAGCACCACCTGCTGTATTAAGAGTTAAAAGTGGTGAAATACTGTACACAAGTTTCACCTCTGAGACACAGTGATGTTGAAGATAAAATCCATCCTCAGACACTTAGATACAGTATATCTATTGAGACTTTTCTTGGTGCACAAATTGGTCTTTCTGCCTCTTGCACAATGGATTTCTCCCTATACGACTGGAAAACATCTGCATAAAATGCCAGCTTTACAACGAAACACTTGCCCTTAGATGATTAGGGACTAACACAAAAACCTGATGTTTAATGTCGGCATTTAAAAAAGCTGAGACACTTGTCACTATAAAACTCACTATCTGCCATGAAAGGAGGTGACAGTCAGTTCTGATTGTCCATTTATTCATGCATTTAATCATTTGTTTATCTATGGTAGGCAACACATCACTGTTCCTGTGGTTGAAAACAGTGACACATAAATAAAATATACACTGCAAATTTAATAAAAATAAATAAATAAAGATAAAAGCATTTGAGATCAAATACATTGCTATGGAAGGAGTGCTGCAAATGAGTGCAACATTTAGTTGTATCTAAATTATGTCACAAAGCAACGGTACTACCTTGTGGACAAGATATTCTAAAAACTAATGCAAATATGCCTGTAAAGTGTCTTCTATTTCAACTGTTCAGTGGTCAAATTTTGTATGATGAATAACAGATGTTTACGTATTGGAGCAGTTCACTTTGACAGTAGAATAAAGACCATTTTCCCTCTGGATGAAAATGCCGTACGGCTCAACATCCACTGGCTCCTGCAAAAAGACAAGATATATTTTCAAAAAACAATACTAGATATCATATAGTATTATATTTGAAATAGCTACATTTTCTGTAGAGTACCATGTTTGGGGGGCTGCTTGAAGGTCTGTGTTGTTGCCTGTCGGGTGAAATGGCAAACAACAAAAAATTACAGACGAAACTGAATGCGTGTATACTCTGTGCTGCAAACCTTGTTTGTCCAATGCATTTTCATAGGCAGGGCAGGAAATGAAAGACCATCTTCCTCTTCATTATTTCAGGCACAACCGAAACAAAGTCAAGCCAATCGTACAGATATAGATATGCGTGCAATTGAAGAGTTGCATTTAAAAAAAGAAACAGATGACAATGACCTATATTTGCAAAATAATGAAATGAACTTGCAACTGACAATACTATCGCTCACCCAAAATAAATAATAGTCCATGATGCTGAAATTGTAATGGAATTATAATTTCATATCTATGTACTGTCTCTCTTACTTTACAAGGTTTACATTACTTAAAGCAAATTTCTCACCGATGATGACATTTGATAAAGATGAACCCAAGGATAACTGCAGTTAACATGATGAATGCAGTGACACTCGTTACAGTTGTAGTAATGAACATTGTGTTCGAGGGGCTGGAGTCTTCATCATTCTTTTCACCCTCTAAAACATTGTAAAGGGAAAACACAAAAACTGTCATGGAAAATAACATCAGTGTTTGCTCACTTCTGAAACAAAAATTACCGCCATATTCTGTCTCATCCATAGTATCATGCAATGTTCAATTTCTGACATTTCCTCTAAATCAAACACTATTTGCAACCCAACATTTCAATTTGACATTCATAAAATCTGTTTCTTCATCCCTGATCAGTAGATGTTCAGCTATCATATCAACGCTGTAAGATTGGTTTTGTTAGCCTAATTACTCTAAGCTCAGGCGAGTCTGCTTCTTTCCCCTCGAAACACAGTGATACTGCAGGCATATGTCAATTTGTAGAATATATCAATTCACAAAACAATATATGTCACATATTTACCTTCCACAGTAACACTGAGACGGAGAGTATCTGTCCCTCCATGATATGCACACTCACAGGTGTAGTTCCCACTGTCTGCTGGTGTTAAACTGGTCAGGTGTAGAAACACCGTCTGATTTTCTGCTATGAGTGTGATCCTGGAGTCACAGCCCTGTGCAAAGCCCTGCTCGTCCCGATACAGCAGGAGACACTCTTCTCCCCTGTTCTTTTCTGTGGTGACATTGCATCTTAAAACCAGGATGAAATCCAGTGTGGTATTGCTGCAAACTGGAGTGACGTCTGGTTCTCTCCCGATGGTTTTCACAAGAGTCACTGCAACAAGAATGTAGTGTTTCAGCAAGTTAGTGTATGGTGTATTTATACATTTGTTAAATAACATAACGGATTACATTTTACTCATCATTGCACTAGAGCGCACACTGCATAGAAAGTACTGAGCTGCCTGCTTTAAACCACAAAGTAAAGAACATTATCAAGGAAAGCACGACTACAACAAACAACAAAACTCAACTTGCAGTACGTTTAAGGAAGAACAAGCAGAGTTTCTGTACACTACCTTCTCTGGCGGCAGAAATGCTCAGTAACAGAAGCAGAACAGACCCCAGCTCACATCCTCCCATGCTGGTCAGTGGATGCAAACAGTCAAATATTTCCAGACAGTGTGCAATACACTGCACTGAGGGAGGGCAAACAATGACACGACCCTGTGCGTTATCCTTTTGACACATACACCAACACAAAATCTGCAAAGGAAGAGCTCTGTTTCACATGCGTTAACTATGGGCTGATGCGTTATAGAGGAAGTGCAAGACACGACCACTTCTATTTTCAAGACAAGACGCTCTGCAGCTAAATGTCAAATGTTGGTCTCACTAAACAGCATCAAAGCTTCATTAGTGATCAATCTATAACAATTGTGTTGTGTAAAAACCTTTCCCCAAACACAGGTGCAGGATTCTCACATTTAGACATCAAATTCAAAAACTTTTCAATGACTTTCACGGTTTTGTTTTGTTTCGAGGACCTGTGATATATTTTTGGGGAGTCATAAGGCTGGTAAAAATACATTGTTGTATTGTCCTGTTTTTTTACTCATGACTTTGTGATGTTATCACATCCTAGTGAAATTATTCATTTTAAAAACTCCGTCACGGGGGTTTCCTCAGGATGTGAAGTGTGAAGTGAAATGTATCATTGTGCCTCACCTCTTTCCAAGGACAAACTTGAGTGCTATTATGTAACTTTATAAATTGTTTTCAGCCCTTAATTTATTGCCACACAAATCCACAAGGATTTTCAACATCTGAGAAGTCTGTCACAGAATGAAATGTGCAAACCATGAATAATTACAGTTTCAACTGTTGAGTTATCTGTATTTACACATTATTTTGAATGACTACAGTCAGATGAGTAGTGCAAATTGCTGCATTAAATCAGGAATGTCCACAAGGCAGTTTCACAAAAACTTGGTCCACTTTTCTTCACAGATGAGTTGTTCATCCCTGTTCCTCTGAATTTGGTGTTAAAATAGTGATTATATCCGAGTAGTCCAGTTACAGTGCCCCTCCCCACGCACGCTACATGTAGAGGGTGGAGCACCACAGTGCTGCCAGTGCCATTACCAGGACAATAATAACTTTCTGGGTCCAAAGGCAGCGATCCAGCTTCTGCTCCAGGCGGCGGCTGCTGGCCATCACCTGCAGGAGCTGAAGACGGCAGAGAAGACATTAATTTAACTCAACGACACTGGAAAATTTGATTCACTTAGTCAGATCCTTTAAATATCAGTTGCTTCTCCTGTTTTTCAGAGGAGGTGTAAAACTGGCATGGGATAATGTACAGCCAAACAAAACAAACCCCTTCAGGACGATACACGACCCCTCCATGAATTTTGTGGCAATGTCGGCAACAGCTGGCAGTACATTATCCTGATTATTACACATGAAAGAAAGCAATAATTTCACACACAATATAAATTTGAAGCTGATTTTATTTGAAAATGATTTTGGTTCGCATGTTGAGGGTTCAGATAAACAGCTACCAAATACAAATGCAAACACTTGGAATGAAATCCAGATGTTTTATTTTCTTAACTTGTCATGGAATAACAAGGGAAAAGGCCACACCTAGCCATGAAACTGCTTTTTAGTCGAGTGTCCAACTACTTTTGAGCCTTTGAAAATGTGGTGATAATGTATAAAACTGGCTGTAACTCCTCAACAGCTGATGCCATATTTTTGTTCAACACCTTAAAGCTGAAAGTCTGCACTTCAATCACATCTTTATTAATCCATTTCAAATCCACTGTGGTGGTGTACAGGGGCAAAATTATTATTATTGTGTCACTGTCCAAATACTTATGGACCTCACTGTAAATCAGACACAGACAATGTGAAGTCGTGGTCCATATCTTCCGGCAGTTATTCATATGAACAGTCACTATTTTGCAATAATGGACCACAACATGCTGTGACAGTCTAATCAGAATTGAGGAAACCAGTATGTTGTGTACATTTGTTTTTAACTTTTGTACATCCATACCTTGTGCTTCACTGGCTCTTCCTGAGTTCTGAAAGTTCTGAAAAGGTGACTAAGAACTGTTCTCTTGCTCCGTACATAACAGTGAGTTTATTATATTATATCACACTGGACAGACACACCTTAGTCTGTAGCAGCCACATAGTCAAATTCAACCAGCAAATTATTTTTGGGGTTATTGCCATGCATGCATGCACCCTTGCACCTTCCTCGTGACCACAAGCTGGTTTCTAAGCAGACAACTAACCGTGGTGTGGATGTCCTGGTGGCCGTTTGTGCCATTACTGATCGCTGGGCTGCTGTAGTTGTGGTTATCGAGATTGAGTGTGGGCTTTAGACTCTGCAGGACGTGACACTTCAGTCTGAAAAGAGAGATAAAAATAATCAATTACCAAGCATCACTTTGTACCCAAATGTTTAAAAAGGATCTTACTGTCTGATTATTTGTACTTGTTTGTTTAAACACTGTCAGCATAGTTGGAGATATCAGGCCTTGATTTCCTCCCTCAAGAAGAAGCCACTGTGGCCATTTGTTCTTGTACAGCATGGAAAGCCACTTCTATATCACAGTAAACATGAAGTGTTTTCATATCAGTACTGCATTACAGGAATGAAAGCAAGTCACTGCCAGAAATAGTCTTTAAACGATGCTACCTAACAAGCTTTTTCTGTAACAGCCAAGACTTTTTATTTAGAACGGCTGTGTTGGCTGGTCAGCAGTACATTTCAATGTACACTTGATACAGTTTGTTATTAAATTAGGTTAATGTGACAATAATAATTACATTCAGCATGGATTGCAAAATTATTGTGGTAATACAAGGAAGACACAGACAGAAGTAAACAGGCTATAACTCTAAATGTCCCTGGTATTCTGTTTTAACAGCATAAGCTAACAAATAAGACCCTAACAATCCTTGATTTTATTTCAATTAACACAACCATTCCAAACACTCTGTGGTGCTGTGTAAAAGTTAATCCTCAGACCTGCGCTCCACAACTTTAGACTTAGGGATCTCCTTCCAGAACTGGGCCAGGTCCTGGTTCCCTCCTGTGACAACTGGTTCCATTTCAGCAGCCATGATGAGGAAACGGTCCTGAGGAGCCGACTGAGAGCCTGGGGAGACGATCAAAGCAGTCGACAGTCGAGTCTAAGAGACAATCACGGTTGCAGCTACAGTTCGATCAAATGTGTTTTGAAATAGATGTGTATATTGCATGTTTCATACCTACCTCCATGCAGTGAGACTGTGATCTCCACACTTGTCCCTGCGGCACAGCTGCCGCTGCTGGGCTTCACCCTATACTTCTCTGGGGCTGTGGTTCGTACCTGCAACCACACACAGGACAAGACTCTGCTCACACAAAAACACAAGACACTGGTCAAGCAGACTTTGTTCCTGGAGATCAGAGGAATCAGATTAGAAAGGCATTTGGTATAAGTCTCTGCAGTATGCCTTCTATTGTGTTGTCTTAATTAATCAACTAGGCAGAGATTCAAAGTGACCTTAGGCCTTGTGTGTACTGGTCCACAGGAGGAGCATGTCTGTTAGAGCCAGGCTCTGTGTGTATATGTGTATGTGTGTGTGTACGTGTTAAGTTTGTGTATTCATGTGTAATGCTTTTTGCAATGCACAGTGCTTGGGGGGGTCGTGTTACCCACTTCTCAGGCTGTGAAGAGGCCAAAGAGGCCTGAATAAGGGAAATCCAGTCAACATTTTACTTAGTGATTTACAACAGTGTGCTACACAACACTTTGGTTCTAATAAGTGGACATTTTAAGGACTGTACCAGCCCTATTTTGACGTTTCCCTTGAGAGTCGTGATTAAGCTCACTCCCATTCATTTAAAAAAAATAAAATTAAAATTAAAATTAAAAATTGGGGAAAGTGCTCCATATGAGAGCCGAAGGTTGTTGCACACAGGTAATTTCTATATTCTTATGAATATTTGGCTAGGATGTTAACTGTGGCACTGAAACCTCCAGTGAATATATGAATATGATTATGAATATATATGCTTTTTGCAGCCTATAGATATATACAGACACTCGAAAGCTGTGAGAGGTGTGAATAGACCATTACATCTTGTGAGAGACAACAGTGTGTGGGAGGTGTGGCTTCATGGTTATGTGGTTCATCTTGCAGCCAAAAGGTCACATGTTCAATCCACTATGTTCAATAAAAGTCAAACTGTCCTTAAGAGAGACTCTTAAACCTGGCCTGCTTCCTCGCTGTAAACCACTGTAGATGACACTGTCAACAAAGTGGCTAAAATGTAAAAATGTAAAGTAAATGCATTTTGCATAGCTGACCTTATAGGCCACAGCATTTTTGGTGACATTTTGTAGGATGATAAGGCATCTCTTCTCAGCCTCTCTCAGACCAAAGCACAGCTCCTCAGCTGGACTGCAAACACACAGATACCGAAAGTTCAAACAAGACAAACCAACACTAGAGAGAGACAGGCAGGCAGAGAGATATTTTGAACTAAACGCAGGCCTATACAGATAAGTGGGCAGACATGCAGAGACGCAAACCAAAGGGGTTATGAAAGATGCAGACCTATGATGAAGGGGGGCTTCTGTCTGTACAACAACTCTATATAACCAAGACATCAAGTGTGTGTTAAGCTGCAGGTTTGAGGACTGTGGTTGAAGTGGGAAAAAAACCCTGCATTGTTACAGTAACTTGATCACTCTATGTAGCATAAAAGTAGGCCAAGTATCACCCACACCACAAGCATAAGAGGAGCATGGTGACAAACTGTACTGAATTTGTGTGTTTCACTGCGATGAGAGAGAGAAAGAAAGAGATTTGATTGTAAAGTACCACCATCTAAAGAATCACTGAGATTAACCACTTGAACCATAAAGAAAATGAATCAGTTATAACTTTTGTGATTGCTCAATGATTTTCTTGCACATGTAAGAGAGAGAGCCTGACCTGACATGGAGCAGAGAGCCTTTAAATGTTGTGTTGGGTCTCCGGGTGGCTCGGCCTCTGCTGCCAGCATCTGTACCTCCATCGTCTGCAAAGCACACCTAACACAAACATGAATGAGGTATCAGATTCACTCACAAGGAATGAAGAAATTCCAATGTCAACAATCTGAAAAGTAAGACACTAATCTAACAAACTGATTGCTGGTATGGAGATGAAGTTAGGAGCTGTCTTGTGCTTGTAACCTACATTCTGAGTTATTATGTGGGAGAATCTGTGTCCCCTAAATAATGGGCAAAGCACAGCAGGCAACCAATTTTACGCCCTAAAATAATTATCTGGCATATCAGGTGAAGCCCTAGAAGTGCATCCTCTTGTTCTACTTCCATCATTAACATGATCTTTGATACACAGGAAGAAGCTTGCCATTTTACCTGACCCATTTCACACAATACTTCTTCTCAAAGGAAAAACAAGTCATAAATGTGTATGAATGACCAAGAGACAACTTGTTTAAGGAGATCAAAAGAAGAAAAAAAAAATGCAAGCATGGAAAGCACAATTATGCTACCCTCATTCCAGCCCATGCACAACTTCATTGGCTAAATTTTTCTGACAACCCTGCAGTCAGACTCTTTAAACAAACAGATCCACCATTAATGATTATGTTTAACTGCTAAACTTCATATAATAAAAAAGTGTTGGTTGTTTTTCTACGAAGAAAGATCATATTAGGTCCTATCAGTGCACCTAACCTTAGTATTAGCACATGGGCGTGTTTATAATTCAGAAAGCATAAGTACCAGGCAAAAAGCGTGATTCACTTGAAAGAACAAGAAAGTCAAGTTCCAGAGATCCAGAGATAAATAAAATAATAATCATGATAATAAAAAAAATACAGTGCCACCGTCCTATATGTTAGAGCAGAGTAAAGTGAAGTGGGAGATAATGCACAGAACCTTTCTGGGTCTTAGTGCTGGTTCAAAGCTGTCTGTGCTGCCCACATCTCCATCCTTCAGCTCAGTCTCATCGTCCTGGCTGGGCGACTCCGACATGGGCGACTGGAAGTCTTCGTCGGGCAGAGGCGGGTAGCTGTAACTGAAGCCATCCTGGATATAAATCATAATCTGGGTCACATGTTTTACTCAATATACTGCACATGTAAAACAATTAATCTTAGCAACATTAGTGTGGTAACAACTAAGAGCAACAATTACACATCAGGATCAGACATGAAGGGTAAAAATGCCTTTTAAGAACATAAAATATCCGTCCAGTTCAGAGGAAAATTGATAGAAATTTTTTAAAGTGAACGTATGAAACTCATTAGTGTGCTTTGCTCACTAATTACCAAAATCTAAGGCCCTGAAAAACATGACATCTCTTAAATTCGGCCATTAGGATTCATTTTCTCAACATACAATCTGCATAGCCACTCTTAGATCAAATACAGAATAGGTAAGGGTTTGTGCAATATGTCAAAAATGTGTTGCTTCATTATATGTGCTTTAGTAAAAAATAATCAGACATCATGTCCCCATCACTGTTCCTGGTTCTGAAACTGGTTTTAACATCATTTCAGGGAACAGTTAAAAGGTTAAAAAGTCTTGTATTTGCCTCTCCAAAATCTGCAGGTACCCTGTGATTAATATTCATTTAACACATCTGTGTTGTGCTGCATGACATAACATTATGTCATAGGTGTGAGCCACACACTAAAGCTGACTTATCTCTGAAAACATTTTTGTGATCTTGTTTGTATTAAGTGTGAAGACAACTCATTTATGATGTGCGTGCACATACGGTTCCTCCCATGTGAACGGGGAGATGCTCTGCATCGATGTAGCTCTGGATGTCACTTCTGGAGACAAACCTCAGCCTGCTGATGGCGTCTGGGCCCAGCCAGCTCTTTACTATCCTCCAAGCCGCTGCAGTGAACCAAGCAAAGATGTATGAGGGATGATAGTTAATAATAGCAAGAGAAAGTTGGAATTAGTTAATAGTACCACAGCTTTTTACTGTGACTGACATATATTAGGTGTAGGTGGCTTTAATATACCATAATGTAAAATGTTTCAGTTCAAACATTTCAAACTGAAATGTTTTCTTCAAAGAGAAATTATGTGCCTCAGAATAAAAAGAAAAGAAAACAAAAATGATTGTCAAGTAGCTGTCTGGTCACTACAAAAGTTGGTATGGCAACCAACAACAAAAAAAGAACAATGAGCATGCAATGAATTCATCTTTGATCAGTCAGACTGCTTGGCTGAAACTACCCATCAAGTAATGCCCATATAGTTTATTATACATTAGAATTGTCATTCTCCTTCTTGTGTCACTTACCATTCATGATCCATGGTATTTCATATACTAGCATTTTAGCTGAAAATACAAAAGGACAGAACGTCATTGATTTTAAATTTGCATAGTATGGCTTGCAGATCAATAAAATATCTTTTACATCCCTGAGTGAACAATAAATACAGCTCCAGCTTGAGTTCATAACACTATGTATTATCCACTCTAAACTGACACTGACATTTATGATGTTATGTTTCAAATACTTACACAACAACCTGGGGTAGTACACTTGGAAACAATTAATGATATACTTAACAAAATCCATATCCTGTAACACAGAGAAAGAGAGAGAGAGACATTTTTAGTGTATTGAGACATCAGTTCAAACCACAAAGGAGGAAATTTGTTTTGAGAAGGCACATCTGTCTTCATCTCCCCTGCCAGATTTGGAGCCTCAAGGCAAAGCGTGACCCAGATACACAATAAAACATCAGCACTCAGCGACACTGCCAGTCTGTTTGGTCTTACACCCCCTGATTCTCTGAAAATATCACATTGTCCTTGCTCTTACAGTGTGACATTTTGGCCTCCTGTGTTTTGACTCCTCTGTAAGACAAACATTCACACAGACATGCTATATTAATCATGTTTTTTTTTAAATAATGTTATTTGAGGAATGATGTCACAGGATTTTGTTACATGATTTACCTGTTTTATATTAAAAATCTGAAAAATGTAAGGACTGGTCATATGCCCAATATGTATTTATCACACCTGTAATTACTTAACTTTGTTGAGCAAACCTGAAGAAGCTATGGGCACAACATAGTGTTCGCTCCCAATAATGTTACAGTAAAGTTACTTCAGTGTGTGGTGGTTTATTTTTGTCTTCACTGAGATGTTTCTGGAACCCACCAGCACCTGATTACAACTATTGGCTGCACAAGGGGAGTCACTGTTATTTAAACAGGCATATTTAGCAACTCTGATTTGGGGCAAGGTGTGGGATAGTACATCCTGTTTATCTATTAGCACCCTGACACAATATTCAATTACGGAGCCTAGTCAGCTAAATATATTGATATGATACCAGTCCTGAAAATGTCCTTTAATTTAAAAAAGAAAAATGGTCTCTCCTCCAAAAGCCGTGTTGACTTGTTCTCATGGCTTTCAGGGTATTCTACTTGACCTCTGACCCTAAAAGCGATGTGTTTGGGCACATCACATGGTCCCCCACTACATCAGCTGATGTCTGTGCGGGGGGGATAAGTTTAGTTACTGCACTAACAGGAATGTTAAGCAGCACAGAGGAAGTGAAATGAAATGAGAGAGAAACACTGTCCATGTGAAAGGCAACAGAGAAATACTGACACATACACACAACGCAGACTGCAGTTTTGATTTGATAAACATTAGGAGGCAAAACTGCTATGAAGGCATTACATGACTTGTTATATCAGCAACAAGACTAAAGCCTATTTTTCTGTCCTCAAGTAATTCTTGCATGACTAAAATAAACTGACACGTGCAGTCCCATGCAAGATCACGGGGTCCAAAGCAGCAGCCCACACCTGGAGATGACTGAACAGGAAAGATTAAAGACCCCTCAGCCTGCTGTGCCTTCCCATGCACATACAAACCCACAAACAGGCACCTTGCCAAGTCCATGACTGTCCACCTGCTTTTGTAGCACTACAACCATGTTCACAGCCGTCTATGAAGTGTACATCTTTTTTTATTGGCCTAAATTTAGGGCAAATCCTTGGAATGAAGAGACGCACAGAGCAAAGAACAACAGAAGCACATGCAGAGATGAAGAGAATGGATTTCTTACTACATTGCTCAGGCCAGAGTCAGTCATGTCGAAGACGACGGTGAGCAGCGACCCTGGCTCCCTCCGGACATAACGCTCCAGCCAGAAGGCCACGTATTTCTTCTTCTCCTGCAGGAGTCGCACATCCTTGACAAGCAGCTTCACCCTGAACCAGACTGGAAATTAACAGAGTTGACTTACAGCAAATGACACAGCAGATCAAAACAGACAGGGCTGCATGAAGACAGTTTGATTCAGACTGTAGGTATACACTGATACAGAAAGTTAAGTTAGGCCAATATTAGGCACAATATTGGCCTTTTATTAATTGCTTGATATCAGCCAGTCATTTTGTCCATCTCCAATACAATAGAGGTCTGTAAAATCTGCAGCAATTTCTTTAAAATGCTAATTTTCACTTTATATTCATTTACTTTTTCAGTTATGAGTTATGGTATGTTAAGTAGCACTTCATCTTAAAGAACTACCAACCCTCGTGAAAACATTAATAGTGTGATTTTTACTGCAGATTTTCCACCATAACAGAACCCACACAGAAAATAATCAATACTTCTAATTTTTTGGCACAAAACGGCCATATTTAAATATTTTCATAGGACAAAATATTGATATTGGCAATTAATAATTACCAGGAAGAAAAACATGCATGCCAAACTCAATTTTCAGGAGGTGCTGAGAGGAGTTGAATAACCCAAACAATTAAAATGCTGTATGGGAGCTATTTGATGTGCAGATCTATCTGTTCTACATTTGTAAGCTACTTTCTGAACCCATCCCCAATTAAACTTGGTTGTGGGATGTGCATGTCATTTTCTTTGTTTTATTAGGAGTTGAATAACCCACATCAATCTAACCCTAATTGCAAAGCAGTTTGGATATAAGAATCCGCAATATCTTATGCAATGAACAAGCCAAAGACCCCCAAACTTTGCATACATTTGACACATTCCTTAATCTGGCTGAATTTGTGTCAGCACTTCTTTGTGGGTCAAAACAGAGGAACAGATCCAAAAGACAGTAAAGCCACAAAGGTCAAGCAACAAGTGAAAGTGCAACCTACACAATTTGTTGCCTTCCTTATCATAGCCGTGGAGATAGTGCATCCCAGACTCCAGGAGAGATTTCTGTGTGCAGCTTTCATTGATTTCTGTGAGAGGAGAGGAGTGGAGATCAGTGAAAACAAAATCAGGGTGCCAACTGGTGTTATGAAAAGCTAAGCTGTGGCACTTAAACACAACAAATGCTTATTGTTTATATGCGTGCCTCAAACTCACAGAGAAAGAGAACATGATCATGTGAACTTGGACTGGGTTCGACAAACAGTGACTTCTCTATTTTGATATACATTGCTTTCATTGTAGACTAGTCTTGGGCATTTCAGTGTCACAATTTTGGCCTCCAGTTGCAGCAAAAGGTCCTTTTCTGGTAAAGGACATAATTACAGAATAGTTTATTTTGCTGAGGGTGGGAAGAGGATGTTTACTGGCCACATCCTTCCTTTACGTTCGTCTGGTGGGACCGGTGCCAGTCCTTTGGAAACCTCACATCTGATCTCTGTGACTCTTTGGAGATGTGCTAGTACCACAAGTTCAGGTGTTTTCTTACCGTTCACGTTGAGCTCTTTCCTCCACCGAAGACTCTCATCAATCATCTTCAAAGCATCTTCCACAACAAAGTGCCTCCACTCCAGGTAGCTCTCCACCAAGCCGTCCTCCCTCCACAGCCTCTCCAAATCACTGCTCTCATACCTGTCTGTGGGCTCTGGACAAAGTCAGATAAACATTCACTGGCTTTCACAAGCACTAGTGTTGCTGTTTTTTTTTTTTGTTTGTTTGTTTGTTTTTTTAGTTTGAGCAGTTTTTAACAAACACCTACTCACAAATACTTTGACAAACAGCATTCAGCAATGTCAACCTATTTTTTTTTCTACGACAGAGATGAACTTTCACCTCGTATTCGGAAAACAACTCGGCTATTGAAACACATCCAACTTCTTTAAACATGAACACACACACACACACACACACACACACACACACACACACACACACACTTGTATTTTCGCTAATATTTTATGGATACTGCCAAAATGTCGACAATTTCCAACCAATATAATTAATATATCCCAAACTTAGAAAGTGTCCAATGTCCAAAATTTAATAGATATTAATGTTATCTACACATAGCCTCCAAATGTAACTTTTCCATGTTTTAGCCAGCATATTTGTTACCAACTGTCAAAGTTAGCTTCAAGTCCAACGCACCTTGTGCAGATTCAGAGCGGAACTTCTCCCGAATTTCTTCAATTTTCCTTTGGATACTCTGTGAAAATAATATTATTCTGAGCTCTTGATACTGAACAGAAACTAACAAACCATTTAGACAACATGACAAACACTTATATCCATAAATGTACCTCTTTTAAATCAGTTGAGCCGTCCTCCGCCATGGTTTGCTGCTCGGCGGCGTCAAGGTAACACAGATTGATAGCGCGAGACCAGAATCCAGTGATTTTACCTTCAAAATAAAACAACAATAAAATAGTACATTATGTCGCTACTGAGCGCAAAGCAGCCTAAATGTTACTAAAATGTTATAACTGCACTAAAAAAAAATAGTTTACACTCCAACAAGGCTCAAAAATATCGTTGAAGTATATCGTAAATAGCCATTTTATTCGTAATCGATGATTATGAGTGGTAATAAGGATTTTATTTTGAAAACAATGACCAGAAAATGCTTTTTTAATCTGGTTATCTTGACCAGCAGAATGACTATAATAATACTACTTTGTAGTACTTTATTTAGTTGTTGAAGACCAAATGCTTTTGAATAAATGAAAAATACAACTAAATTATTATCTACTTTGATTCAGACTTACATATCACATATTATGCGAATTCACAGGTGCACTGCCCTGATCATACACAGTTTAATTGCATACATTCAATGTATCCACTAGATGGCGCCACGTGGACAGGCTATTTCGCTTATTTCGCTTTGACCCAAAGGCTGCTGGGAAATTATTGTTGAGGAAGCATCATCGACCTAACAGGACGTCAGGTAATTCAGTACCAGAGACCATCCAACACAGAAATGTTAATAACTGTATTTAGAGTATAAGTTATTCGACAGCATTGTGCACTGTGTGTATAAATAATATGACACGGAGCTTGTGGTCGAGTCTTCCTCCATCTTTGTTTTGAGGATGCTAGCATGTGCCTCTCACTCCTGAACACACAGCCCACCTACTAATAAAGTTAACACAGATAGGTTTTAGTTAAAGGTTATTTCATCCTCTTAGTTTTGTTGTATCCTCAGCTAACACAAGGTAACCCCTGTCTAATGTGTTCTGCTGGTTGTTTTCTTTCTTTCTCACCGTCCACATGTTTAATGCTTGCAGATGAGCTAGCTGGGAAATCCACTCAGCTGCAAGCATCTGTCATGGTAAGTCAACTGCGAGGTGATGACCCGCTGGGTTTGTCACAAAACTTCTCTTTTGTGCTGTGAATGAGCTTGCTGAACCTTAAACCTCCACTTGGCGAGACTTTTGTGTAGAAAATATATGTTTCATCAGCCTAAACCACAAAGTAAACCTGCCACAGAGAACAGAATCCTACCCTGGCTAACAGAGGCTTGTTTATTCCCTCTTTTTCACTCAGATCATATTTGAACGTAGAGTATGGGTATTTTCTCCACCCACAGCAAGTGATGAATCAAATCTGACGCACAAACTGAGCTCACTTGTCTCTTTAGATTCCTGTGGTATAGAGCATCACAGACTAACAGGAGCATGCTGTGTGCTGCTTTCTGACATGCTTTCTTCACACTGACGACGAAGAGTTTCAAACGTCTGCCCCTGGCCGCCGTTTGGAGCCACTGACATGCAGGGCCGCAACTTTAAAGCCATTTAAGCCAATTTACACCAATCAATGAGTCAGCTATTCCATTAGCTAATTGGATGTGTAAGATAACACATGCATGTTCACTGGGAAATAAAATATATTGGAACCACTGTTGTCTGAATACCTCAGTATCAATACTGGTGACAACTGGTTTAAACTCAGTTATGTTTTGATGAACAGTCATCAGTAATGTTGTTATTAGGGCTGGGATGATGTGCTTATTTCTCGATTTGACACTATTACAATACTTGGGTGACGATTTGATATTGGGATTTCTAAGTGTTGCGATTCTACAAGTATTTTGATTCAATATGACAATTTATTGTTATCTTTGTTGCTTTTATCATTCTCTAGTTTATGGAAGTAAAGTTTCATGAAGCTGTGATTACTCTAAAGGTCACAATGGATGATTTTATATATTGATGTCAAGTTTCAAAAAATAGTTTCATGGTAATGAAATGGCTACTTTGGGGGCTAACATCATCACAGATGGATAAAACTAGGGTGTACTTGGGTGCATACAAGAGTCTCAGCTTGTATGCACCCAATTTATGCATCTCCAAGACTGTTTAGGCCCCAGTCTGCACAAACATGCCATTTTTGAATAAACCAAAAGATCACATAACAGCATGCAAAAACCTGCATGGTTTGTGGCCCAAACTGCATGGGATTAGTATAAAGTGGGCATTTCTGGAAAGGGGAGAGTCGTGGCTGCCCAGAGAACCCATTTTCGTTTAGATATCTGGAGGTCAGAGGTCAAGCAACACCTTTGAAAATGGCCATGCCAGATTTTTCCTCGCCAAACACTTACGTTATACCCTGATATTCTGATATCTAAAATCCCAGATGATCTCTAATTTCATCACAATATTGACATATCAGTATATAACTAGTTGTACCCCTGGCTGCCATACGGAGTTGTCCATATGCACAGTTTCCTTGTGTGGCTTTAAGTTTTGCACTGATTTAACCTTCTCTTGACAGGAGGAACTTGCCAGCATGAATTCCTGGTTTGCCAACCCCGTGTACGGGCGCTACTGGCAGCACTACCAGCAGGCCATGGCCTGGTACCAGAGACACAGGCGTGCCTACCGAAAGGCCTTGGAGGCAGCCTACGGCCCCGGCTGCTATCACCCGCGGTTCCCCAGCAGCCCCCAGCGCTACGCCGACTGGCACGATGGTGAGGGAGGGGGTACGGTCCTGCCCGAGGAAGAGGATAGTGAGGCCGGCGAGGATGAGGAGGACGAGGAGAGTGGCTCAGACAGCGAGATCGAGTGTGATGTCAGCAACATGGAGATCACAGAGGAGCTGCGGCAGTACTTCGCCCAGACGGAGAAGCACAGAGAAGAGCTGAGTAAGACGACAGAGAGAGTTTTGTATCCAGTTTAGTCTCAGTAACAGCTGTTTTTCTCCTGTCATATAACCTACAGGAGTGCTAATTGTCATTTTATCCACATAATACATCCCCAAAAGCTCATAAAAACCTGAGGGCTGTGATGTTTTTCCCAGGCATTGCAAATTTCTGGAATTCTCCCACCCACAGCCTCCCCCGCACTCTCTCCACAAACATGCTTCAAAAATAAGCACAGCTTGATCAGTTGCTTTGGCCAGGAATCCACCATTTATTGTGTTTTATCACTCTGTATTGTGATTTTAGCTTACAAGATGAGCAGAATATCGGCGTATCGGCCATCTCAGCCATAATCGTGCGGTACCAGCATGACCTTTTGCAAATATCAGGGAGATCAGCCGGATTGCTGCGTCAGCTTGCACTTAACATCCACCTGAGCCCTGTGAATGAGTGCTAGTAAAATCACTATTCCTTGCCATTCCAGCTATGTTGCTCCTGAATAATGAATAAACTGGAAGCTGCAATTAAAGGGACTGTCACCCAGATGTGGTGGAGTGGTTAAAGGCTAAATAAACTTGTGGCTGCTCCTGTAGTCTTACATGTCATCAGTTTGTGATGCTCAGATGCTGTGCCGGCTGTTAATGCATGTAGATGAGGAGAGCAATAGTGATAGTATACTAACAGTATCAAAGTTTCAATGCAAACATATCTTGCAGTTGAACTGTATTACTTTTGAGCACTATCTTCTTCATTCACCCAAATTTCAGAGTTCCGAAGTCAATAACTGCAATAAAATGAAAATTTAGGGGCTGCATTTTTAACAACAACCCATTCCGGCAAGGATGGGTGGGCTTTAATTCCCCCCATCAGGTAACAATTTTGTCTGCAGGCTAGTCAAGAAATTACTATCTTTTCTAGGTTGGATTTCTGTCTGTGCGCCTGAATGTTGATGCAAAATTGTCTAGAAAGAAGCTGTTGCTCTGTAATTGTGTGGGACTACAGCAAAATATGTTTACTCTTGATGTATTACATTGCAGTAGATAACATTTTTCTGCCCTACTCCCCTGTTACTCTGTATTTTTGCTCCTTAATGACGTCTAAATAAAAAAAAAAACACTACCAAAGCTGAGTGGACTGCCTGCACTGACATGCTGTTCTCCTCCTGCAGAGAAGCAGCAGCAGCTGGAGGCGGAGCAGCAGGACAGCTACGTGCCGGCTGACCGGGACCTGCACCAGGTGTCCTGGCAGAGCCGGGTGGCGCCGCCTACCGAGCGGCCCGGGGAGAGACGCATCGCCGAGATGAAGAAGCTGTACGGCGAGGACGCGGCCAAGATCCAGGCCATGGAGACGGCCATGCAGCTGACCTTTGACAGGAACTGTGACTGCAAGCAGCCAAAGTACTGGCCTGTTATCCCGCTGAAACTGTAACGGTCTGTGGGGAAAAAGGGGAAAAAACAGTCTTATTTGGAGGAGATTTCCACTGTGATCTCTTGGTGGGACGTCAAGACTCGTCATGCAGTGGATTTTGACTGTCAGCCCTGCAGATATCGGACTAAAGTTTTGGCTTTGCTGAGGGCAAGAAGTCACTTGAGTGCTTACTGAAAAGCTGAGCCTCTACTTTATCACTGAAATGTAACTTAGATTCCCGTTCCTCATCATCACTGATCTATAACCTGACACTCCAAATGAGGAGATATTTTTTAGATAATACAATTTTGTAGGGATTCACCATATTGGATTTTTTGTCTATCTGATGTGCCGATATTTTCCAACTCTTTTTGACGATTGCCAATGCCAATATATATACTTTTTTTTTTTTTTTAACCCAATTGGAGAACATCGAGTTTCTCCCATAGTGGAATTAGCATATTATTATGTCAGCTCTTATTGTGAAGGCCCACCAGCAGATGCAGAGATACAATACAATGCTTTTCACACAACATTTTATTTCAAACAACACCCCCAATTAGGTCCATATTTACCTATTTCACACATCAACATGTCATATTAGCAGACATTTTTCAAGACCAATATTTTATTTTTAAGCCAACATCAGCTGATGCCAGTGATGTGCCGATTATTATCATGCATCCCTACAATTTTGGGCTGTTCCACTTGAACATAGTGCACCACTCAGCAGTGACCTATATCCAACAGACTGCACTGTTTGTTCCTTTAGACTCCTTTCTCCATTGTGTTTCCATTATTCCCCTCTTTCCTGGACAAGGCAGCATGCAAATGTGAAGGAAGGAAAATGTGTGTCAGTGGAGGGTCTGTAGTAGAGTAAAAATGCAGCCACAGGTGATGTAAATGGATTCAAACAACATGTGCCTGTGTGTCTCCTCCTAATCTGTTTTTGTTTTGCCTCTTACGCCTGTCAACTTGTTTTAACCACAATTTTTCCCCCCCTTCCACTCTGTTCAAATTTAGAAGCGCTCCTGCTTGGCTGCCTCTGAAACCTGACTTCTCGACACACACGGGGAATGAGTCCTTGTCATCGTCGTTGTTGTGCAAAAGTGCACCTTTCTGATTCTGACATTTGCTTGGGTTCAAAACCGCCCATGCAGTTTCTCATGAGGGATTGTTGACTTCTGTTTTATCTGCTGTTCAGAGGGGTCTGTGCACCTTGCCGCACCGCTCTCTGTTCACTGTTTTCAGACTGACTCACTGGTGTTTTTATGTCGCTGCTGCTGAAATGGTTTTCTAATAAAGATTTCTACAACCAGATAAAAGAAAATCCATCCTCAGATTCTCTTACCCTGTTACGTGTCATCATGTTTGCATTGCATTTATACGTCGCACACCCCTTTCTTCTGCTTTGCACAAAATATATGAATCCTCGCAGTGGAGTAAAACTCACAAGCGGAGGCTTATAGCTTAACTCCAATGTTTCGAACCCCACGGGGTCTTCATTAGGACTCTATTTCTATCCTCCACTTTTCATTCACATTCACACTCTGTGTCATGTGACTTTTGGATCTGTAAGCCTCAGTATGACCGATGCTTTTGACCCATTATGCCACGGAAGTACCAGCTCAAAAAAAACAATCACTGCAGCCTTCCCATAGGGACTTACAGTGCATCTGCTGCTCAATAATGAGCTCATAGTGACCAGATCTCACTATTTTTTTTCCTTTTCCTGATGGTATCATAATACTCCCAGACCTATGCGGAGACCTCTCCAATTTCTGCTGTGACATTTGTATAGTCCTCTAAGCTGCAAATCAAAACAAACAAACAAAATTTTTTTTTTTACTGGACGCAGGCAAAGTATGAATTCTTGGAGTTGTCAGTGTAACAGCACACCACCATCTAATTTAAGATTAGCCTATATAAAAATGCAGGAAAATGTTTATTAATAATATAATAAAACAAAACAGAACAAAAAACATAAATAAAAAGCCTGGAAAAACAGGCCAATAATTGGATTAGTAAAAAGGCTCTCCATGAAAAACTTCACTTTTTTTTTTTTTTTTTTTTTTTTTTTTTTTT
>OMLB01044802.1:7750-19654 GCA_900302555.1 Myripristis jacobus | reverse complement strand
GAGCCTGCGTTCCGTCCAGAGAAATCTGGATGGAACGCAGGCTCCACTAAAGGTTGATGTTTTGCCTCTGCTGTCACTTTGCCGCTATAAATCATGACAGACCAGCGGGATTCATTAATATGAGTGCACTGTATGTAGCTCGCTGTTGTCACGTTACATGATCTCTGGGTACGAGTCAAAGTATGTTAACATTTTTGAAAACAGCTACCAACTGCTGCCATGTGGAGCCACCAGTGTGTTAAGCTGCAAAGTACAGCAATAAAGGTTAGAGCTCGAACACGAGACGGTGCCAGATCCAAACTGTTAAGAGTAGCAGGAGTAAGGAACGCCTGAAACTTCTGTGCCGTACCTTAAGATGTTGGAGCTGTCGTCGATCATCATCCAGCTGCCTCCTCTTGTTCTCAATCTCTGTCTGCTTCTTCCTTTTCTCCTTTTATCACACACACACACACACACACATACACACAAGGAACAACTCGTGATTAGATTGCATTCATCTCACCATCAAAGTGTACACCATAACGCTGAGTGCGTTATGATGCTGAAGTTTTACAGGAAAGCCGCTATGTGCTATTAATGGTAGCACTGAGAGCCCATTATCACTGGAGAATGAGCTGTGATCCATTGCAGTGGCAGTGGTATGTCTATGTGACTGTGTATTAGGAGAGAAGGAGAGGGAAGGACACAGAAAATGGAGAGAGAGAGAGAGAGAGGGAGTGTGTTTCTATAGCTATTTTATTTGTTCTCCTGTTGAGCAAATTTCAGGCAAACTTTGGGTTTAAGCGAGTAAGCAGGCTTCCTAACCATCAGGAAGAAACCATCCGTGAGGCAAATGTTTGTTTTCAGCAAGTTTTTATCATTCTACAGTGTCAATTAATGCTGGCCGTATTTCATCATTCCATTCAATAATTTCATTTCCTTTAATTTTCCGAGGAGCACCTTACGTTTCTGTCGGCAGATATTTTACCGGTGTGACATTAATGAACTATTCATTGATAATTTACTTGACAGATGCACACGAGTTCTTAATCAAAACCAGATTCAAGTGTAAAAACTTTGTGAACCTTGTGTTTTTAGATCATTTTACGTAATACCATTTCTTATCGGCTTTTCTGATTCAATACCAGTGTTTTACACAGGTTGTCAGCTTACTTTGACATCAAAAGGTGGGATTAATGACAAGTTTCTCATGACATTTAATTTAGCAAGTACAAGAACTCATAATTTTTCAATTTTTTGAGCGGTACTTGCACCTTAGTATTGAGGCTACATTTCAAACTGTCTCTTCTGTCTGTGTGTACACACATTATACATACTAAGGAGCACAGATGAATAGGTGTGATGACTATGTTCATTGTGTCTAAGAACACACTTTCAATGTCTGGCAGCAATAAATGCTGCTTGTTTCAAAACTGCACCAGTAGAACCGCCAGCTTTCTGCACCCTGAAATGAATCTGCAACTAAAATGTACTTGGTGGGCTTTGACTTTGCCTGGATAGATGCAGGAAACACTGCGATAAATTAGAATTTGCATAAACTACTGTATAAACGCCTAGCTATTGTGTGTTTGAGTTAAGCGCATTTTATACATGAGCGTCTCTGCATATAAACTGATACTATGTGATGCATAATGAGGCCGAAAAAGTCTTTCAGTGTTCTTTGCATGCACATGTTACATTACATTCGATTATAAAATGCACTTTAGGCAAGAGAGAGAGAAAAGGAGATGAGGCAGACACAGAAAGGGGGACAGACAAATACAGAGAAAGAAGGGAAGACGAGGTAAGACAAACAGACAGAAAGAGACAGAGGAAAGGATGTGAGGAAGCTGTAGCTGGTGCATTACAGCCGCTAATGGCAAAGAAGATGGGGTCTAAAAGGTTGAGAGTCATTAAGACTGGCGGTCAGGGCCTGACATGGAGCAATGATTTGTTGTTCTGAAACCCCTCAATGGGGCCCTGTGTGTGTGTGTGTGTGTGTGAAGGAGAGAGAGAGAGAAAGAGAGAGAGAAATTGTGAATTGTGAGTTAGAGAGAGAATGTGTGTGTGCATTTGTGTGGAAATAACTTACAGCGATGGCCTGGAGTCTCTCCTCTTGTGACACCTCAGCCATCCTGAAGGAGCGAGAGAGGGAGAGGGAGAGACAGATGGACAGAGAGAGAGAGAGAGAGAGAGAGAGAGAGAGAGAGAGAGAGAGAGAGACATTAGTCCACCACTGACATCAGAGGCCAAACTGACCTCAGTGAGAAACAACTTTCCTCGACTGTAGCCTTTGCTCACCGGCCGTTTATCGTCCGACGACTTCCCGGTGACTGTGGTTAAACGTCTGTCTGTTAGTGCTAAAGTCAAAGTGTCTCCCCTGTCGGTGAGAGTCAGAGAAGGCATGCTAATGGGCTAGCAGACCGCTGCTGGAGATTCCTGCCCTAATCGGTTCCAGAGCTTCAGGATAGAGAACGGACGAAGGCAGATCTGCAGCCAGAGGGAAGGACTGCTTTTGCTGAGGCTATTGCTCGGCTGGGAGAACTCCAAACTATCATTGCATTGGGGGAGCACATAAACCACATTTTCAAAATCACATTTTAAATATTTTTTTTGTGCAGTTGCAAAAAATGTTCTTGACCCTTGGAAGAAATCAACTATCAGTCATAAAATTGAAGACAAATGGTAAAAAGTTCTTTGGATTAATGCTGAATGAGAATTCAGTAGATAAATGTGATGGTATTGCTGAGACAGCAGAAATTTATTTAAACTTTATACAGGGTCTACCACATGTCAAATGTAAAATTCCATGTTTTGCATGACTTTCCAAGACAAAAATGCTGAATTTACATAACCTATATAAAGATAACATGATGCTTTTGTCCTTGACCAAAATTTTAAACACATAAATTCAGAGGTTTTATTTAAGTTTAGTATTCAGTTTTATTCTGCAGGGCAGTGAAGATAATGTGAACACAATGAAAAATAAATATTTGGTATTATTTGGTGACTAGTTATTAACTAGCTCCTTTTTTAAATGAAGGCTGACAAAATTCCATGATATTCCATGACTCGCCTCAAGGATTTACTAAAGTACTCCTCCTCTCAAAAATGGCGGGCGTGTCTGTGCACACCTTTAAAATCTGAGATTCAGACGTACGCCAGGCCAGCTAGATTTAGTGCGTCACAAATCCGACAGCCAACCCTGTCAACTAACGCGGTGTTTGTGTTTTGTTTTCAAAAAACACAGCAAGACCAACACAACTGGCTGCTTCACATGAGCAATTTTAGTGTAACCAGTGGATTTTCTGAAAAAAAAAAAGGTTTGATTATGAAATTTGGCACAATGTCTGTGAGTGTTGCGGGACGGGTCTTCTATGTTGGCATACTGGCATACTCATAGATCTGCACATTTTTGATGAGGGCAATGTTACATTTAAGGCACAGAGGGATGTTTTTGCATGAAAAAAACCCCATCTAAATGTGTAATATTGATGAACATAGATTATTTTTAGCAGCTTAATAAATGCCTGGAGGGGGACGTTAAATTCCCTGACTTTCTCTGTGTGGAGAAGACTTTAAAAACTCCATAACACTGCAGCCCAACAGCAATAATCTAACTATCCTGTATGAAAAAAAAAGAAAAAACTGACGATGACTGTCAGACTAGTATGATTACTCAACTCACAGAAAATGTATGACCCTTTGATGACTCGTGTCTCTCGTTGCTTGTGGCTGTGACCTTTGGTAATGTTGTCTTTGTGGGTGTATAAGAATTCCATCCTTCCTTTTGCTATAGAGCAGTGGAGGTGGTGTACACGGCACACACTGTGGCCACAACATCCCAGCAGCTGCATGCCTTTCCTGGCCCTGAGTGAAACTGAATCACAGCACATGTGGGATTCTCATCTCCACGCCTTGGTCCCAAACCAGACTCTTACAAAAGAGGCACGTCAAACAAGTTCACAGCGTTTCCGTCTTTATGTCTGTTGATATTGTTAGCCCGTGTCATTCCCACTGACGTGCAGCCTGGACACCAGCTGCCACCGTTTGAATTTCACATGCATCATTTACCAATCAAGTGCTCATAAAGCTTGAGCTGGGAGAGAAAATCAACTAGGCAAAACGATAGATCACATTCCTGGTTAACTAGATCTTGCTGCAAGGGAGGTGCAGCACACAGTGTAACAACACTGCTCCTTGTCAAAAAATTTACTGGCGTATAAATTTTTCTTTTACGCTTGTTGGTTCACTGTCCAATCAATGAGGCTCTTGGACATCAGAAATGCTCAGGGGCGTACGGCAGAAGTGCAGTCTGTTGCATTCACAGTCCACGCACACATTCCACTTTTGCATGCGCATGCACACGCGTACACAAACGCGCTGCTGCTGTGTCACTATCACATGGAGACCCTTGGAAGAAAAAGTAAAACCACAATCATATGACACTCACACACAGAGGAACACATTCATTCTCCGCTTGTCCTTTCCTATCTCTCCAGCACAAACAAGAGAGAGAGAAAAAGAAGTATGTACACTGGCAATTTATAGAATAAAATCAGTCTCAACGGAGGAAGAAAGTTGTGTCAAAATAGATCTACTATGCAAATGTTAACCTCCTAGTTTATCTGTTTTCTTTTTTGTAAATTAAATGGTTTTGTCCAAGCATTACTACAATGAGGAACTAATCCGGATCAGCTCATCAGTGGCATCAAAGAGGGCTAGAAACGCCAGCTGAACTTTGTTATCATTAGATGTCTGAAAGCAGGGCTCCTACACATTTTCCAGTTCAAAATTCCAGACTTTTCCAGACTTATCTCGGTTGATATTTTTCAGGCCATGTGAAACATCACAGACTACCGATAGCTACATGTTTACCATGCATGTTAATCCTCCAACTGTTACGTGTTAAACTCTGTATCTATGCTATTGCAAACTGTTCAAGTACTTCAGTGACCACTTACGGTCACCCTCCGCACAGAAAGGGTTCAGATAGGCCATGAAGCTTCATCACTCATCAGACTCGCACTGGTGGGTTGAACAAAAAATGATAAGACGCCCAGTGTGGATGGATTGCTTTCACAAGATCACTGTGCTGCCCCATTCCCTTTTTGTGACGTCGAAAAATTTCACACGGCTTGCACCATGCTCCTCTCTCCCTGTTTTAGGGTCCTTTGCCAACCATTTTTTAAAATATTTTGGATGAGTAAACCATTTCTCAGAAATTTAGCATTTTCTCATGCTGTGGTCTTAGGTGGAATATTGTGCATGTGGTAATATGGACAGGTATTGAATCACTCTGTCCTGCCTACTCAATGGAAAACATATTCAGCTGGTTGCTCCAAATGTAAACAGAGTAATTTATTGTTGCATTTTCTGAACTGCAATTTGCTTTTCAGAAAACTATAAATAAGAAACAGTCTCGAAACTCAAATATTTTTCCATACTTATCAAGACCTGGAAATTATCAAAATTATATTCCATAGTTTGTTAATGCTTTTCCAGACAGGATAGGAACCCTGTGACAGCCCTGACCTGGGAAAGGTCACTCAGTCCATCAGCTGAGACGAGGCAGCACACTGGAGGCCAGAGGCGGCCAGTCTAAGCTTTCAGGCAACATGTCACATTTCATTGTATTGTCAGTTAGTTTCGTTGGACGCATTCACTGTGAAAATTACAGGAACTTTAGGGGCCATTTCAAACATTGCAGAGACTGTGTCCCATGCATAAATAATATCTTGGGCTCTATTTTCATGACGAAGCATTATGCACCTCGTTATCTTGACAATGAGCATTATCCTGGCATTATCTGGACAGGGGGGGCGTTGGCACAGGAGTTCACTAGGAGGAGGAATGCATTTTTAACAGGTGGAGCCAATCAAATCAGCTTCTCTGATCCCCTTTAGAAACAGTGCACTGCCCGCAACATGACACAGATGCACACTGGCATTTTCTAATGGAAGAGATTAGGCCAGCTTCTCTGGTTTTCTCTTCTCTGCATGCACAGTCCATGCAGAATAGACATGAATATATACCGCACAAAAATGGCACCCGGTTTACATTTCTGGAGATGTGTTTTCTGTGTGCCGTGGCGCTGACGTCATATATTTGAGGACAATCGTTCACACAGCAACAAAGCAGTTACAGCAAACTTTGTAGAATGATAAGCACTGATTATATATTAAATGTCCATATAGTGCCACAATTACCAAATGTGAGAAAAGCAGAGCAATTACAGCCACGCTTCTGTGCGACCACACCATGTTCAACACAGCTCTATGGCTTTATGAACTGGAAATAAAAACTCCAGGCTTAAGGTGCTACTTTTGGAAGAACTGGTGGAAAAAGAAGGAACGCAAGCAGCTGCTCCTGGCAACCTGGCGTTTTTGAATGAGGCTGTGGAGTGATGATGTTTTCCAATGTATAAACCTCAAGCTGCGGCTAACCAGTTTGGTGTGTAGACATGCAAAGACGTCTGTGTACTTCCCTCAATCTGGATGGAACAGCATGCCACTCCTGTTGCTTTCTGATGGCGAAAGAAATTGAATCAACCATAAGAGAAGACTGAATGTCCTACATCCAGCAGGCAGCTGTGGAGGACAGAGAATCAGCCCTTTATCCAGCCAGCTTTACTGGTATTATCGCCTTAATCAAATTAAAATCATCATTTTGATATGCAAGTAGTCATTTCTCTTGCTTGGAGAATTTATGAGTGTGAGAAAAGCAAGCATATCATATAAGATGGGGTTCATGTGATTTTGGGGAGGTGCAAAGATGACTTTTGCAAAGATCTGCTGTTGGCAGCAAAGTCAATAGCACTATTTAACACCACGGTGGCACCAAAATTGCACAGCTGATCTGTGTAAGAAACACACCCAGCTGCGCCACTCCACACATTTACACGCACTTCCTCCTACGTCACTGAAGCGGCTGATGGTGAGAGCCAGTAGTTGAACTTCATGTTGACGTCGAGGCGTTTGTTGTTAGCTTTTGCATTTGAAGAAGCCAAATGGAGAACAACACAGCGCAGTGCATGTGAGCTTGAAGGAGCGAAAGGAAATAAGAGGGAAATAACACTGCATTTCAGGGAACCAGGATACAAGGGTGATCCTGACTCACGCTGAGTAAAAATAAAGTTGCATACATTTTAAAAATGCGTGTGATAAATAAATGTGTAGCCATTACTAAAAGACTGTCGTGGTTGATTATGGATATTTGCTTTTTTATAAATCTGCTGTGTCCGTGTTTCTCCTGAGGTTGGTTGGAACACAATCATAACAACTAGAACCGGATCTAGCGTCCGTTCCTGTTGGCTCCCATTTGATCAAGATCTTGCCCGACAAGAGATAACTGTGCAGTGGAAAGGAAAGGTCTGGAAGAAAAACTGTTTCTCATTCATTTTCCCCGCTTGTCCCCGCATTTGAACCAGTGGCCTGCTTCTTTAACCCCTAGGCTCCCGCTGAGATCAATTTTTAAAATGTACCTTGTTGCAACATTGGGGAAACTCGTCCTGCTGCCTCCCTCATGAATTATGCGCGTCAGACAGACAAGCAGACAGACAGACAGGCAGGCAGGCAGGACAAAGAGGCAGACAGGAAGGCAGACACATTAGACAGCCATCTTTGCTGCATAGTTACAACAGTAATCACATTTATGATGGAAAGGAAGGCAGGCGGGCAGTCACAGACAGGCAAGCAGAGACAAATGGAGACAGATAGCGAAACAGACCAACAGTGACAGTCGGGCAGGGATACTGACCGGGAGAGAAAGTAGTTGAACTTACAGACTTACAGACATAGCGCGACAGATGGAAAAGCAGACAGCAGACAGACTAAAAGTAGGGCTGTTTTTTTTTTTTTTTCCCAGTGTTTCTAAGCAGGTGCATTGCTTGGCGAGACCAGGGCAACAGACTAATGACTAGCCCTATTCCCTGTTGTGCACACTGCTGCTGTAGCACTTCCAGGAACACATTAACTCTGTGCACAGAGAACCAGCATCCTCTTTTCTTAACGGCACCATACTCACAGTCCTCTGGCCCCAGGAGTCACTTTACATACTCGCTATCTCCACCGAAATGCCCTAAAACAGATTAGCTTCATGCCTTATGAGTGAAATCAGTAATAATCCCGTCACACATCTCTGTTTGCGGACATCGCGCTCACCTAAAGTTCAAAGACGGATCTGAAAGTCTCTTTTCTAAGGTGGATGGCAGTGTTGCGCTTTGTATTAGAGGCCTTTTGACCTCGCAAAGATAATTGTCTAGGGGAGACACTGCTAAATGGATCTGTGTCGGTTGGTTAGAGCAAATATATACTGGAGGCTGCAGGATCTAAAAAAGCTCACATGATCCTTTCAGTGACCCAAACATCACTTTTTAAACTTTAAAAGCTGCTTTGGTAAAGGAACAGAGGTTTTTCACAGCCGTTTGCACTCATGTGGTACGAGCCGGATGGGAAACATTGTATTTATTATTTACGTCACACAGTCTGGGAGTGGAGGGGATCGCTAATACATGGTGTACTGGTCTGTGCATGAGAGTAGTCACACAGTGTGTCTGACTCTGGGCCAGACAATGCCCTTCAGTTTATCTGTTCATCACGATGTGTTGGATGTAATGTCAGATTAGAACAGATCTCATCACTGCTAATCTAGGATTATCTTAAACAAACACCACAACAACCTGGATTAAAGCAGCAACATACTTTTATATTCTGGTCCTGCTGCCCACACAGACACTCACAGAGATGCACAATTTTTTTTTTTTTTGAGGTTGTTTTTGTGGCACTTCTTTATTTGATAGTAAACAGTGGAGCAAAAGATGCGAGAGGAGATATGTGACACACAACGGCCTCAAGCCTACACCAGTACGCCCACATGGGATGCGCTTTGATTTGTCGAGCCAGCAGGGCATCCAACACAAAGACATTTGTGAAGAGACACATTAATGAAAACAAACATGCACACACGCGCACGCAAACTCTCACACACTCGCTAAGGGTTGCACAGTTAGTCAAATTAAAAGTGAAACTGCTTTTTGGGGATTAAAAGTGACAACTGATTTCAACATGAGAATCACACTCTGCAGTGTCCGTGCCCTATGTGCAGACAGAGCTGATGTGGGCTTGTTGGCCAATTAGGGACCTCATTATCTTTTGTTAACCAATCAGAAGTCAGAATCAGAGGAGCGCTGGAAAGCCAGAAGGGCAGAGAGGAGAGGCAGCCAACTGGAAGATATGAATGACAACAAGGACAGTGTTAACGTAACACTACCCAGGTTTCTATATGTCATATAACTGTATGTTACAATGTGCAAATAAATGTGAAAACACGCTTGATTAGATAAAAGCAGAGTGAGGACTACATTTATCAAATTAGGTGTGTTTTTTCATTAAATCACTCCTGTTTTTATTAAAACAATTCATGATTTATTAATGAATTTATCAATTCAACTGCTTTTCATCACTCATTTTTTAAACTTTATGTATGAGCTGTATACCTCTGAAATTGTTTTTTGACAGGAAAATAACATGTGTTGACTCAAGGGTTTATTATATTGCATTTCAAGGTGAAATTATAATTTTAATTAAAATAATAGCAATATGATTTTTTCCAATATTGTGCAGCCACATACACACATTAATCAACAAACGACAAGTGCACACTCACACTTGTATAGAATTTTTTTTTCATGGCATTCCTGCTTTATTGGATGGTGGTAAGAGGCATGCTTGCACACACTTACACACAAAAACATTGTCTGGCACGAAAATGGGCCCTCTTCAGAAAGAATGAGGACTGTGAAAATGACTAACTCTTGAGCCTAATGACCCAGGCCCTGCATTCGAAAACGGAGAGACTCTAGAGGAGGAAACTAATCTCAAATCCCTTTCACACTCAGTTTTGGAGTGGCACTTCTCTCTCCTTCTCTCTACTCGCCACTTCCCCCTCTTCCTTCCTTCGGGCCAAAAGAGCACAGGGACAATAATACTCCTCCCCGCCACCCCGCTCCTGGCCCACACACACACATACACACATGCATAAACACTAGTCCCAGGCCAGCACACACACACCACCGTCCTGCTATCCTGCAAGGAACGATGCAGACCCTGCCGAACATAAACAGCGTGATGCCAATAAAAACTGGAGGAAGTCCGCTGAGGTCACATGTTAGCATGCCAGGGGTCAGAGGGTAATGCTCCAGTCCCCGAGAGGTCACCACAGATAACAGCTCTGTCAGGGAGAGTGGAAAGATGTGGGAAAAACAGTGTATCATCTATGTCAAGAGGACAAATGAGAAGCCACACACATACTGAGACACATGTGAGAGACAAGCAGGCCAGAGAGGAGAGCGACGAGACTGTCTTAATACGTAAAAAAATACTTAACACAGCTTTTAACCTCTCAAAAATACATATTAACCTCTTAAAAATATGCAATAAAGCATCACTTTTACCTGTGACATTATATCTTCAAGCGCTTCAGCCAGTGTTCCTTATATCTTTCTCTCCAGGTACAGTGGATCACATCGTAGGTCCGCCCGATAAACCACAATATAGGGCTGTTACTACATCACTGTCTCATTAATATAACAGCATTTTAACACTGAAATATGGGTGTAAATTCTGTGTAAAGAAATTTGCAAATATAAGGTACCTCATTCACTGAAGTGCTGGAACGTGTGATGACACGGGCGAGAGTGCTAAGAGGTAATAAATGGCTGTGTTGACAAGTTTTTGCCCCATCAGCCTTTCACAGACATTGTTTTAGTCCCAGTGTCCCAGCGTGACACAACAGGATGTGATATCTTAAGGGACTGAGATTTTAAATCCCCCCCTAGTACTTGCACACTGTTTGTTTTCAAGCAAGCATTTCATATTTACTTCTATGTTCATTTATCAAAGGAATGTATTCTCAGCCCACATGCCCTTGTGATTTTTTATTGATCCCCGGAGGTAAATTCTCCTTTTTGCTTCCCACCTCCGCAGTGACGTCAGACCACAGGGTCAGACACAGAGCGGCAGCTAGGGACTCGGCGTCTTGCTCAAGGACACCCCGGCAGGACGAATGCTTCCAACCACAGAGGGCTTGAATCCGGGCGGGTGAGGAGGGGTGTCCCTGCTCAAAAACACCACCTTTGCTTCGCATTCACACTGAAAGATAAAGGAAGTATTTGCTGCACACTCAGCTCACCATGAATACTATCAGAGGGAGGGTCGGTGGACCGAAACAAGGCTGACAATTATACCATTCATGGAGCTGAGTGTGCAATCATTCTTTCTTTATCTTCAAGTATCTTTTGCCATGACTTAAAAAAATAAAACAAACAAAAAGCCCGAGGCTGGCCTATTGAAGGATTTTTTAATTCAGTGTGCCTCGGTCTTTTTGTTTGAGTCAAGCGTTAACCCCAAAGAGTTCTATTGTTTGCTTTGAGTACCCCAGCAGCGCTCTTGTCTTTTCTATTGTTTGCCATTACCAGCACCTCTTTGTACCAGGTGTGTATTTCCTTCTAAACTGCATCACATTCATGCAGGTCAACAGGTCTTCTGCTGTTGCCACCGAACAGCTAAACTGCAGCAATTTAAGTTTTGCATGTCTATTATAAAATTGTTTTCACATGTCATAATTTGAATGGGATCTATGGGTATTGTACAGGCGTCACAACAAAACAACAATCTGAGAAAAGTGCAGGAACCCCCTGGTCCTTCAATAGCATTCAGGAATCTGCATCTGTTATGATGGTAGATATGAAAAATGTTGTGATTACAGTAATTAAGGGATACTCCATCGTTTTGGGCAAAACATTTTTTTTTTTCAGAGTTGTTTTAGGAGAAGAGGTTAGAGGCTGGAACTGGAAGTGCTGAACACGTGTGTCCTTCCGCCAATGATCTGTGCACCGCTAGAGGTACAGGGAGATCCATTAAAAAC
>OMLB01044800.1:32757-46192 GCA_900302555.1 Myripristis jacobus | reverse complement strand
GCCAGCCCCTTATTACCAAATGGGATGACAGTTTAATGAGACCCTTGCTCGGTGTCAGCCAGACATTGTGAAATTGCGCCTGCCACATTGTGTTCGCCCACTGGAGCACTTGAACAAGGCGTACAACCAATCATTAACTTGCTGTGTCTTCCCACACAGTGACGTGTCACACACCTGATTCAGCTCCTTTGTTTGGCCGGAGCGTGGTGCATGTTACCGCTTTCCCTGGGAGCTACAGTGCATTATTCTATCTGAGGTACAAAATGAATTTAGCATACTGAGGTGGACTTGAGCTTGTCTCTGGTGCTTATCAGGGGAGAAATTAATATTATCCCTTGCTATTTAGCAAGTCAGGGTATTCAACACTGTGTTTGACCAACTACAATCAGGAAGGAGAGGGGGTTTTAAGGAATTGAAAAATAGTAGTGGGTAAAATTAATTACCAGAACTTCACACACACACTGATCCCCATGTTTCCCAAAAGAGACTAAGAAATAGAATTGGTAAAAAAAAAAAAAAGGTTAAAAACATATAAAACATTATTCCCCTAGTGAGTGTAACACCATATATTGCTTTTATCACCCAGCACAACTCAGTGTAACACTAATAATGAAAGGGTGCCTCCTAGTGGCCGCAGAATGAGCATTCAACACAAGACAATGGGTTGACACTCATGATGCAGCCACGGGCCTTAATGATCTAGATAATAGAGGACATCAAATCAATGCCTGTGTGCCCTGGGGTTGCGACAGCAGTCTTATTCAGACCGGACCCTCCAATACCTCACAAGCTATCTTGGCCTCGTCACTTCACTGCCCCTCTCCCCTCCCCTCCCTTCCTGTCCTAGTGCCTCACAGAGAGAAGTGACTGTTTTTAGAAAAGCTCCCTGTGACTGATGGATTGTGAAAAGTAGCACTGCAGCTGGTATTGTCAGAATCCATTTATCTCTCTGCCAGTGACAGGAGGCCACACCAATCCCGAGCCCCCTCAAAAAGGGACACTTTTTTAAGCATTATTGAGATTCACTCTTGTGGGAGAGTGTGTGAGCGCATACATCGTCCCACAAGTGAGTGGTCTTTGTGCTAGCTCGGAGGTAATTGACTACTTCACACAATCTAAAGCTCATTTCCCCCCCCGCCCCCTGCTCCTGCTAACAACTGTCAATCCTGCTGGTAACTCATCTGATGCCGAGTCCCTGTTGACAGCAGGTCTTTTCTCCTTCATTTGGGAGAAAAGTCATCGTCCATTGATCTCCCCTCAGCATGGAGTACCATCAATGGAGGATTTCTTTTTCAAAGAGCTCGCATGATTCGCATTTGAGTTGATATTTCAAAGGTGTAGTCAAACAAAGACAGTTACCTTTCAAAAATACAACAAACGGTTTCTCGTCTCAGTAGACGCGCCTGTGAACAAGTTGTGAGGTGTTGAGAATAGTGAAACCACAGCAGTGTCAGACAACAGAACACTGCACAACACATTTCTGTGAGAGTATTGCTATATTCCCAGACCTCCATCAATACCCCTCTCCCCCACTGATATAATAGTATGGGCACTATTGGCTCAAATTGGCTCCCACAGATATACCAGTATCATAGGCACAAACACGAAAAAATGAAATTTCTGCAAAATAACTTTCAAGATGCTCTCATTTACCAAATGCCATAACTTCGAGAATAACAGTCACACAATAATAAATAAACTCCAGTGATGAATTATGATGAATGAATGAATTACATTACATTATAATCATACTGCAATGTGTGTTACAATTTTCTTTGAGAAATGGGTTTGGAGAATGAATATAATACTGAATTATGATGAGTACAATGATCAATAATTATCTTTAATTACGTATATTTGATAAACCGGCAGCAATCAGCGAATCTGAATAACCACCGATGGAAATGTACTCATCCTGCATTATTGCTCTTTCAGTGTCGCCTTGCACAGCCATCCTCTGATTCTGTTTCTGTATTAAACTGTGCAAAATAAGACTCACACACACACACACACACACATACACACAGAACAGGTGATTAGGTTTTTGCTTCTGTTTTATAATTGTATGCACTGCTCCTAGAAGCTGCTGTCATTGCCTAAACCACGCCCGCGGCTCCTCAAAGGATGCTGATTGGTCGGGCCGTTTGGTGGCTGAAGTATTTCCAAACGGTTTCCAAGTCCAGCAAAAGTGATCTTGCAAGATCAGCCGTCTGTGTGAGATTACTTCCACTGAACTGTTACTATGAAGATGTCTGTAATTCTATTAATTGCGCTACGGTTTTTCGTACAGCACAAACAGCTCTTTGTTACCATCGTAGCAACATCAAAGTCTGTACTGCTTTTGTTTTACTGTATTTTACTTTCATTTATATCCTATTCCCTTGCTGCTGCACTGACCCGGTTTCATTTTGGGGATTTAAAAAGTTAATGGTATCTTAAACCCCTCTTACAATGACCTAATATCATACTACCATCCAGGGCTTGAGCTTGGTGGAAATAGGTTAACCAGCATTTTAAACCCGCATTGCAACCCTGCGTAATTATCAGCTTTGGCTCTGATCAGCCATTAAGATGGAACCTGCATAGACATGATGATACAAGACATAGTCTTTATTCTGGGCAGGTAAGCCTAACGTCAGTGTAACTTTAACCTGAGTGATATGATGAATTATCAATACATCACACTCCTTCTGACTTATTTTCATAGTGTAACTATAATGTGAGACCACTGGGGTAGAACATCTAAGGGAATACTCCAGCATTATAGGCAAAACACTCTTTTTCCCCATTTACTCAGACTGAGACAAGACATTCAATACTATTTTTTTCTTTTTCTTTTTTAATTCCAAGACATGTAATTCAAACACATACGATGATGCTGTAAGGCTTATTTTTTACCTTTGGCAGAGCTAGGCTAATGACTTGATCGTCTCTCAGTCTGGGTAAGTCGGTAACAGGGGATTTTGCCCAAAATGGAGTATTCCTTCAAGAAAATGGTGTGCTTCAGGTCGGTTGGAAGATTGTGACACAAGTTAATTTGGATGTGTACTATGCAGTACGGGACTTCTGCCCATGCAAATGTTGTCATCTGCTTTTTTATAGTCCCAGGTAAAACATGTAAAACCGGCTTGCCAGGTGTAAAAGCGGTATCAGACGTCTTGACTGATCCTGACAGTGACTCACCGTGCTGGGCCTCTCTCCGCTCCAGCTCCAGCCTGAGCTGCTGCTGCTGCTCCTTCATCCTGGCCAGCTCCTGGCTGTTGCCCGAGCTCAGGCTGTGTAGCCTCTTGGCCAGGCCCTCCAGCCGGTCCCTCTCCTGGTACACCGCCTTCATCTCAGCCTTCAGCTCCTTGGCGCTGCCGAAGTCATTACCTGCACCAGCGCACCACGGGAGGACATTACACTTACTCTGCCCATTAATGAGAGCCTCAATCATTAATGGCTTAATTAACTGAGGCTAATGGGAAGCGAGTCACGTAAATGGAGTAAATACGAGATGTGAAATGCAGGGAGCAGTGAGGTGAGGTGGGGTGGGGTGGAGAGTCACCTGAGATGGCTGCCAGTTTGGCTTCATGCAGTGCCAAGAGCTGAGTTTCAGTCTCGCTGACTTTCCTCCTCAGGCTACCGCCCAGCCTCTGACTCATGACCACCTGGGGAGAGGGAGGAGGAGAAGAGGAGAGGAGCAGGAGGAGTGAGAGAGGAGGGAGGGTGGTAAGCTCCCTGGAACTAACAGAACCTTTCAGACACATGGATCCCACAGGATGAGTATCTCATTTTCAATTCCACTTTCATTTTCTTTCTCGACACTCATTCTTACAAGACCTTGCAGATTCATTTCCGTCCTTCCGTGCTCCCTCCGCTCTGAATACACAGCAGAGCATCAGCGCTGATGTGTTACCTTGTCCGTAACCTTTAGAAAGAAAGAAGAGCATCTCCTTTCACGTGGCCAGACGGGGAAATGTGAAATCTCCATAAAAGATGCCATTAGAATGTCAGAGAGGAAAAAGGGCCTGAATGTCATTGGCCTGATGGGGATGCAGCATCTCAGCTCCCCGGTATTCACTGTGGGGCTGATGGCTTCTGATACAGCTTGTCTAGCCCCCAACTGCCCTGCCTGTGCCCTTTAAACCTGTGTTCTTTCCAGTATATTCACTTTGAATTACAGCCAGATACAATTCCCATGATGCACTTCTTGTTTTGAGGAACTATTCTCCCCCTTCAAAGAGATGTGGAGCTGAATTTTCTGAAGCCTCCCTCTCCTTGTGAATCTGACATAGTTTTGTGCTAGGCTTTGAAAAGAATGTCAAATAGGTGAGGATTTCAGCTGCAACACATCCCAAGGGAGTTCCCTTCACAGCAGAAAAGAATACGATTTGATTTTTTTTTTTTTTTAATACACCATTGCATAATTTTATTCCACGCATGACACAAACTGGGAAAAAGAAGCGTTTTTTTGCAATTGTAGAATATCCTGCAATTGACTATGTCCTTTCACAACATTATATATTTGTTTTGAAAAAATATGAACTAATGTTTATTGTGCAATATTTTAGAAAACCTCTTCCTTTGAAATGTAGCTGCCGAGGGTAGCTTCAGAAGTCAACAACAGCCAACAGTGAATTTTACTTTCATGCCAGCAGTGATTTTGCCACAGTAGGTGTCCCATTTTTCACATGATGGCTATCTCATTTTGGGATGAAACTCTTCATTTAAACCTCACAATGGAGAATCTTGTGATTGTACCGAAATGCCGTCTCTTCCCGGAGAGCACAGATTTCTCTGAGCCGCAGTCAGACGGATTTGATCATGGGTTTCTGGAGGACATGGCGACAGAAAGAATCTCCTAACAGGGTCCTCTGCCACCCTGCTGTGCCTCCCTCGCTCCCTCCCTCCATCACCATCACTTCTTTCAGATTTATGCTGCTCCTGGCTCTTTCTCATGTACAAAGATCACTGTGAGTGAGGACTGCCCTTCTTCTGCGACATAGAAACGCATGCACATTGCACACACAGGAATATCATCACTCAAACGCATACTAATACCAAGGTAAGCCATACTCTTACAAAAAACGATGTCTCCTGCACAGACAAACATGCTCAAGTCAAAAAATCCTGCTGCACACCAGTAAAGCTCTAGACCCACTTGATCAACACACTAATTATGTCTACATATGCCATACTGTGTTAACATCCATTACACAGAGACACATGGTGCACATCCACACACATATATGGTGAGAACACCGCAGGCCAGAGCAGCTACAAAGGAGCAATTTTCAGATTCTCCCACAGCTCCAGGCTCTTTAATATAGCTGCAGCACCGGGCACTGAACTCAAACAATTGACTTTACCATTGCATTACTTAATGGTTGGAGAGCAGAAATCCATTACCTTACTTATTCTGTTGCTCATTACTTCCTCGTCCGAAACTGCTTCAGAGAACCCTGCCTGACGTGTCCAGACTGTGCGCCACACTTGCTTACAGCTCGTGTTCTTAACTTTGCCTCTCAGCTGGCCTCGCTCTCCCCACACCGTTTGCTTGTTTTGCAAATTGGAGTTTTAGCTCTGCAAACATTTGTCAGAGGCAGCTGCGGTGCTGGAGTCAGAAAAATCCCATTTGTTGAGTTAAAACCTGATGAGTGGAACCGAAGAAGCACAACAGCAGGTAATTTTAGACTGAGGCCTAAAGACGAAGGCGAGAGGTAAGAGAGGAAGCTGCTAATATATTACAAAGCCACAGTCACTGCTACGAGTGGAGAAAATGCAGTTTAGCCATGTTGTTACCAAGCCAGTGGTTGTCAGGGTGGGGTAATGAAAGTAAATACTTTCAACCTACTATTTGTCACTTTTTAAGCATGACATATTGGCATCTAAATGTAACACGTGTGTATCATTGTAATGTGTAATCTATCAGTGTCCCCAGGGCAAAATCATGTGAATTGGTGGTGCATGACTTAAGGAAAGTCAACACAGGGGTCCGATACTTGAAAGAGCTTGACAACCCCTGACTGAGATGACCTAGTTATCCTAAGCTCAGACTAGCTATATTAACATATAATTATCTAATCTAGCCTTCATATTTCTTTACTGAAGTATTGTTTTCCATTTCTTTGCCATGTACGTGTGCCAGTTAATTAACTTGAACACTGCCTGTTGAGGCTCAAGCTCATCCAAAACCAAGAGTTTGTGGCTACAACAGATCCTGGTCCACTGAGGTTTCCGTTGGTGGAGAAATTGGTGTGACATATTACATACATCTGTGCCTCTTTCAGGATGCATTTCTCACTGTATGGCTGCTGAACGTCTGTGAAAAATGGTGAGTCAAAGACAACATTTGGCGAGGCATCTGCCGTGATGAGAACAATGCTATTCTGAAACAACAAATGAACCCAGAGATGCACGGTGCATTGCCACTAGCGGTTCAAGTGTTTTCGGGCGGATTCAAAGTGGCATCCTCCTCCTGCTACTGCCTGTGGCCATACAACACAGGCTGCCTCACAGCTAAGTCACATAGATACACTCATACTTTATACACAGACACAGGCAATTAGTATGCATAATTAACACCTTGAAGCTGGCACCCACTACATACTTTCTATTTTGTCTTGCTACCCATAATTGCATATTCATAAACAGCCATTGTTGGCATGCTATGAAGGAAGGGCTGAGTTGCCATGGAAGAGGCCAGGTCAGAGTAACAGTGACTTACTTTGGCTGTCGCCTCCTTGATGGACAGATTCAACGCCTGCTCCTGCTCCTGGAGCCTGGAAAAAAAAATCAAAAGAGATTGCTTTCATTTGGGCACTTGTGAAATCAATTTGTAGGCTCTTAAACATGGCATTATTTTTCAGTATTTTTGTAGTTTTTATTCAGTAGATGCCAGATGTCTAGTGAATGAGAGCAAAACAGTGATGACCAGTTATTAATTAGCAGCTCTGCATTGCTGCCTCTACAATAAGCGAAGCACAGAAAGCCACAATTTACTACCAGAATATGGGACGGTGTAAAGCACAGTCCCATAGTCCCACAGGTAAAACAGGCCTGTGTTTTGAGCTATGGTAGGTTATGAAAGATGCAAAAAGCATCTTTCCCTATATGTCGAAATGTTCAAAAAGCCATGTGGAAAAAATAGCTGAAAATTTATGAGGGCAAATGCATTCAGTCTCCACTTCCCTCGTCTGACATGAGCTAAAGACTCCACTTTTAGATTGTTGTTCAGCTACAGGTTCAATTTTAATTCTCTGTTGTTCGTTCTCCATTAACTGTTTTAGCTCAGATGCTAATTCTAACGGGTACATTTAATTTATGCATGGAAAAATGTCTTTGCTACAAATTAGATTATACCACACGATTTGTCAAACAGGGAACAGCGAAAACTGTTGTTCCAAATTACGTTGTCAAACAGCATTTGGAATTATTTTCTTAATTCTTATCTTGTAATCAAATGGATTAAAATCCAATAAATCCAGCTGGGCTAAATTAAGCTTGGAGATGATTAGTTTCTTAGTCGGAACTGATGTGCCAAGTCACTTATTTGTGTGAGTGAAAGCTTTATCAGCTCTTCTGAGAATTACTGGCAAGTACTGGGGCAGTTACCACGATGCAGTATGGTGCATTCAAATACTGGATGTTGTTTTGTTGAGTAAACCACATGAGATGAGTATTTTATGTATAAATGGTGAAAATTGCATCAGATTCTGCCTGTAACCTTTGAGAGGGCAGAGGCAAGTATTAAAGAATGTAATTATGTAAACATGTAAACAGGAAGCACCATTAAGGTCACATTACTTCACGACAGAGGAATAAATTAATTAGTCAGTGGCAAATTGGAGCATGAAATCCTTCTCCCCGAAAAAGTCACCTTGAGACAAACGTAATAGTCTCATATCACAAAAATCAGTAGGCCCTTTGTTCTATTATTCAAACCAAGATTCATGATGAGCAATATAAAAATTTGTCTGTGAGCGTTAGTGTTACGGCACATTTTTTAATCCGTGAATGCATAGGCATACAGGACCTGAGCACCGCGTGGATCGCTTTGTTCTAACACAAATCAGGAATGGCGGTGTCATATGTTGTTTGGAAACTGAACCACAACACAATCATCACGATGACCCGATGCTCGGCACCTGGAGATGTGCAGCCCAACATCCAATCTAAGGCTGCAATTTCAATCAGAAAGGCTTGCTAATGCGTTCCAGTTAGGGCAAGGATATGTCAGATATCAAATTATGCCACAGATGGTAGGTCACGCCACTGAGAAAGCGATAAGTACAATTTACATGTCTCTCTAACCAGTGGCGAGAGAGAGAGAGAGAGAGAGAGAGAGAGAGAGAGAGAGAGAGGCTTTCCATAGTGCCTGCGCACAAGCTATTAACTTCAGAAGATATGATGCAAAGTATTAATTTGCATGTGAGAAAAAACATTAAAATTCAAAACAGGTTCAGGCAGGTGGGAGTGAAGAGGATTGGGGGCACAGGGGATGCAGGGATTAAAGAAAAAGGCAGAGAAGACCTATAGCTGCTTGATATAGCATCTAAACGATACATCCCACAAATACATACTTGAATCATTACTCATAAATCTCTGGTAACATTTTTAGATCTTCTGTGTGTGTGTGTGTGTGTGTGTGTAATGACCTAAGATGTGACATCTGTCTCCTTTAGCCCAGTCCATTTACAGCCTCCTCTATGCAGTTGTTAACATGATATTTGTATGTAACATGACACTGAGATTTTGACTCATTTGCCAAGCATTTTCTTGGCCACAAATAAGAAAATCCTGCCCTGAGATTTATTTAAAAACCATTTGACAGTCGGGGAATAAAGTCAGTGGTATAAGGCTGCGAAAAAGGCACAAATAAAAAGAGCATTTGGGATATGAGAAATAACTGAAACATCCTTATCCAAGCCATGCTTCAGCGGCAAGGAAATATGTGACATAATACAGGGAAACTGAGCATTTTCCTCTCATTCATGCTCTGATACCTGAGTGCCACTACAACTCACAGCTCGCTAGCAGCCCCACATGGCGGCCGACAGTACTGCAGCTCTTTGCAGGAAGCAGTAATAGCCCCTATGAAATCCAGTGTTATGCAGGTTTTCATTTCAGCCAAAAGGCACATCAGCTGATATTACTGACTAAAACACCTCTATACAGGAGAGGATGACCTAATTAATGAAAGAGGTTGTTGTAGCATTTGGTTGTATTTGCAAAAGAGCTGAGTCATTAGTTGGGCTTACATGGAGCCTATTATTATATTAAGAATGAGTCTAATAGACCACACTGAGTAAAAACGCCTCATGTGGCCACCTTAAGGGGAAAAATAAGCACATTCTGGTCAATAGGAGAATAGTTGTGGCTAACTGCTATATAAATTCTTAAATTGGCTATTAAATCTGGCTGGAAGATGCTTTCTACCAAGGCGAAACCATTCTTCTCAACATTTATTGTTATTGCACCCTGTGGTGAGTGTAAAGCCACATCATATCAGATCACTTAAACCCCTTGATCTCTGATTTTCCCTGAAATTTCCCCTTAAGCACCTTCAAAGTTAGAAAAAATATTGTTTCCCATATTATAGGACAATGCTACAAAAATATTCTGTATATGAATCATTTGGAATGCTCAGTAAGGAAGCAACTACTTGAGGAAGGGAAAAAAAATAACCGTAGCCAGTGATCCTGACCTGAGCACGGAGGGCGGAGTGCACACGGCGATCTGTGCGCGGTTTTCGGAGGTGGCCAGGTCCTGCAGGGCTCGGCTCATGTCCCGAAGCTGGGCCACGGTGCAGCTCCTCAGCACGGAGCCCTCCAGCTCCTCCGTCTCCACCTGCTGCTCCTCCCGCTGGATCTGCTGCTCCAGGCATCGGCTGCGGTCCTTCAGCTCCGCCAGCCTCTGCTGCAGCTCCGCTATCTGCGCCTGCACGGGTTGCCATCATTTCTTCATTAGTTTGTATTTCTTGGTTTCATTTTCAGGTCGTTCTTGTCTCTCTTCTACTGTACTGTGCAAACAAATAAATAATCCTTCACACCCATTTAGACACCATGGTAATGGTGACAGTAGCAATATTTAATGATCTCAACCTTACGGAAATTTCTCAGCACTGTGCACAAGTAAGAGCTTCAAAATATGTACGTATGACTATACATCCATATAGGAATTACTGGATTTTTATTGGTTTTATTGGTTATAATATGGTAATACTGCTGATATATTACCATAGGGGATAAAAAATGACATTATTAAGGTGATAAGATCATTTCAAAGTAACTAAAGAGGACCGCAGACGCACCCTAACTCCTCATAGGAATACTACACCAATCTTACAGACTTTTTTCATGTGTTAAGTGATAAAAAACAATGTTAGTTCTCAAAGACGGAGCTTATACTGTAAGAAAGGCCTGGGACACAGTGGTAGATGTGCGAGCTGACGTTACCTCTACCAGCCGCTTCTCTTGGATTAGACGATCTCTTCGATGCAGGGGACCCTGCGCTGAGTCGGGCCGCTCCCCCGCCTCAGGCTCTGCACCCTCCCTGCCCAGTGCCCACACAAAACACACATGAGGCTCTCTGCACTGGTGTTTCATCATTCTCAGCATGACATTCAAATTCACAACAAATGCTTGCATAGTAGGCAGATTCTTAAGATATATATAGCGGGATAAGAGCCCTGCCTTGATTTGATTTTTAGGTAGATTTTGGTCCAGTTGTAAGTAATACACTTGCACTGCACATTGTCAAATAAACACTTCTTGTGCCACAAAGATTTGTGTTTGCTTCTTTCCCACTGGTAGACCTTCACAGCAGGCCTTACAAAAACAATGGTGCTCTGTCACCAGCCAATTCATATTTCATTTCATTTTTATTATACAGGGAAAGGATTAAAAGTAACACTACAGACATCAAAATGTGTGACAATATTCTACTTGTTTTTATTTAACACAGTGATTTGTTGGGATCGGCAATTTCCTCTGTATTTCCTCTGCTGCCTGGGTGCTGCCATTTCTGCTGTTTCAAACGAGGACTTGCTTGTATTTCCAATGAGAGACAATGAAAAAAGTGACAAAATTGTACTTCACAAACATTGAAGTAAAAGGCAAAAATGTTATTGGCTCCACATTATTAGAGCCATTGTTTTCTTGCTTTCTCTTTGTTTTCTTGCTTTCTCTTTCCTTCCCTGAGCCTCTATAAATGTCTGACTGAATACATACAAAATATCATACAGGACACATTTTTAACACTGGTGGCGGCTCTAAGCCAGACATGAAAAAAAAAAAAGAAAATACAGAAACACAACATAACTTTTGTTTTGGAGGTTTAGATTATTGTGACATTCCATCAGGATACACATTGCAAACGCCCCACCTGATTTCCTTCCTGTTACAAGAGCTATTTCTGAGAGCTTCCTCGTTCCTCTGTGCATTGCAACATGATGTGGAGGGAGAGAGCATGATCATGGTCACGAGACAAAAATTATAAACCCCATTTAACCATATTAAGCCATAAAATATAAATTTTGGAGAGAGAGATGAACAATTTGTTCTCTTCAAAATTGGAAAATGGGTAGGGCCGGGCAATAATTCAATATTACTGTGATGAATTAACATTATTGAGTTATAATGATACAAAATCCAATTGTCTAAATTAATGGTATAAAGCCAGCACTAATTAAAGTCTATTCATCCTAGATTTGATAGAAAGGGAATCTTATTTGTGCATTCCAGTCTGATCAAATTCATATTTCCATCGTTTTGAAATTTCAATGTGATCTTGATGTTGTCAAAGATGTTCTTATGGGCTGAGAAAATAATTTGGTCTTGTGAAATATTTTCGAAACCTTTTTGGAGAAACTCCAAAACACATGTTGGTGAAGCTAAACACAGGGCCTTGACACTGTTTTTTGGGTAGTTCCTCACACGTTTTCATTCAGCGGCAATGGTACATTAGCAGATATTCTTACATATTAAGATTAAAATAACTGCTTGTGATTATCGTGATATTCGTTTTGTCCATGTCACCTCGCCCTAAAACCCTGCAGGCCTGAATTTTTTTGTACTGATAAGAGACACGAGCATAAGAGAGAGGATGATGATTCTTTACGCATGTGGCATCCATATAACGTGATACCAATCATGTATGAAGGTAACTGTATTGACCTCCTGCACGTGTGACTGACCTGCACTGGCTGTTGTGTGTCCTCTGGAGGGCGCTGTGCACAGCCTGTTTCAGACGATCAAGGAACAAAGCCACATTGGGCTGCTTGGAGGGCAAACCCAGCTTCAGAGCCCCTCGCTCCTTACACAGCTCCTCCAGCTTTTTACCAAAACGCTCAGCTGCAAATACACACACACACACACACACACACACATTAAATACTGTGCAGTGAGTATCCCCTCTAAGACCAGCTCACTGGGGTCACTGCCTGGTAAACCCTGCATCTGCATCTCAGTGCTAGTCCATGAAAACTGCACCGCACTGAGGAGAAACAAAGACATTCCTCCAGCAGAAGGTCATGGCTGCTATGAAGCCTACATTCACTAAGATAACATGACAACACAAACATTACTCTGCATTTAGAATGCATCAATCACCAAGCTATCCCTCAACTAGAAGGCACTTGCAGAGCACAAACCTCTGCCAACGCTGAACAATTCTCGAACATGCTGTTACACCGAAGAGAAATCATTCCTGTCACTTCAACTTTACGTTCAAGTGAATTTGTGATTCTGCGAGTGTAAATGGAAGACTTGTACAGCTGTCTCCATCCTTTCCGATGTTTTGGAGATATACACTGCTGGCAGGCAGACAGCCAAACGGGTGAAAACATAACCAGCTTGGCAGAGTCACTCAGAGGTTTCTGATGCAAAATGTCAATATTAGTCTAACCTGACCCACAAAATTACTGCACCTTAATAGTTCACGGTCCACAGGAGACCAACATCAAATGCAGGTATTTATTTCTGTCACAAAATCCAAAAAGTGGGCCAGGATAAAGGCCCCAGCTTAAAATAAATTAAACTTTCCTCAAGCCAACCAAAAAATGAATTCAGGTCAAGCAGAATCTCAGATGTTTTTCAACCCAGAGTCCAAATAAAAGTCCAATTTCAAGTTGTGCTTCCCCTTGCAGTCTTAAAGGTTGAAACATCAGCCAAATAAAGTCTAATAAACTTGGATTTAGCTTCATGAAACATGGATTTGTTTGTTCTTTGAACCCTTCACCTTTTTGAATGGAGATTCATCCACTGAGGTCATAGCCAGCTTACCTAGTCAGCTCATCTCGAGAAGTATGACGCTATTGCTTATATCAGTCTCCCAATAATAATAATATATGCCCTGATTTGGGCATATATTATATATATTATATATTATATTACTATATTATATAATCAGAATCAGAAATACTTTATTGATCCCCATGGGGAAATTGGGAATA
>OMLB01044800.1:10632-27362 GCA_900302555.1 Myripristis jacobus | reverse complement strand
GAGGATGGTTTATTGATGGAGTCATTTAAGACCCTGAGTGTGTGTCCACTGAGACCACCACACTCACGCTCGGGTTACATATATCTCCATTAGTGTTTTTCTGCAGACGTGGCCACTGTTCCATAACCGATCTGAGAAACCTAACACTGTCTAGGTGCTCAGTGCAACCGCGCACACCGTCCACCATCTGTTACGGTCGAGGTGTGGTACAGGGGCCACTCCAGAGAGTGAGCCTGAGCCTGAAAAGAGTACGGCTTGCAGAGAGGGGTGCTACTGTATATCCTAACCATGCTTAGATTACACAAAGATGGCTCTTCTCACTGAAAGGGGAAGGAAATGCCTTGTAACCCATTGTGTGTGTGCTGTGTGTGTGTGTGCTGGCCAAAGCATTTAGGTATGTCATCTGCTGCTTCCTGCCAGGCAGTGTCCTAAAATAGTTTGCCAGGAATTCCAACAGAAACAGCAAAGAAGCAGCAAATGTAACTCAGGAGACCAAAACTAATAAAGGCCAAACACCACACTCCACTTGCACAATAGCAACTTGCTCATTATAACTTCTTACTACATGCAACTGACCCGCAATCCGGCCGCTCATGTTAATGAACATCTGGACAAAAAGCAGGCACAAACACTTGCACTATTCGCCGGCGCTCAGTTCTGAGAAAATGCACTGTCTCGGTCAGAAGAGGCTGATTATTTACCTTAGAAGATTAAAGAGGCCCTCCTGAAACCCCCTCTATGTTAAACACTGCATCCCATTGGTTGATGAAAAGCACTTCAGCCAAAGAGCGGAATGTGGAGGATCTCATAAAAACACAAACGTTTGACGAACAAGCTCGACAGGCTATCACACACACACACACACACACATACACACACACAGAGACACACACTGGCCGATAAGCCTGTCAGCAGCCTCCTGAGAAGCAGCACTGCTAGGCAGATGTTCGTCACCTCACCACTTGTGACTAACTTACGCACCAGAATAAAGGAAGTGAAAGTCAATAGCAAGTGGTGGAAAAGAGATTTTTTCCATTGACCATGAACACAAGAACCAAGAAATGAATTTTGTTTATTTTGCCCTCCATATCAGGTGAGAAGTTGCATATCTATTTTAATGTCTGTAATTGTTATGAATGAATCTAAGTGACAATCTAGGCCATTCTACAAGCAGGGATTTCTATGGGAAAGCAGATTTGGCTCAGACAGAGACGCATTTCCTGTATGGTCACAGGAGGAGCATAAACCAGCTGGATGTGGTGGGGTTGAGGAGCTGCTGCTGTATTACTAGGACAGTGTGAATAGAGAAAGAGGTTCACTTACACAGCAATGCCACCACACACCACATAAAAACTAGCTGTGGGTCTAATTTGTCTGTTCACACTGCACTAAATGCTACACTAGTTCAAACTATCTTACACAGGAAGGCTCGGCGGCCCAAAAGTTATTTCCAAGAAGGAGAAAAAGGAAGCTCACCACAGATAACAGACAACAGTCAAGTGTTCAAATCACTTAATGTGTCTGATTCGTTTTGATTATTTCTTGAATGGGACTTTTGGCTGTAGAACAAATCTATACTAATGAAAATGTATTCGGGGAAAATGTCAAAACATGTCACTGAATCGACTGGCCCAACCCTTTTCATTTCTTAAAAAACATAACTTTTGGAGTTTCTAATAAGGCCTGTGACAAACCACCTGTAGCACAAACCTGCTGACCTCTTCAGATACTGACCTGTCACATGTTTACTGGAGTCTATCCATCGAAACTACCACCGACAACATGGAGTGCAAGTCTTACCTGTACTTTTATATAGTTTTTATTTCAGTTTAGATTTCAAACTGAGCGGAATAACATTTGCTCTGAAAATATATTTTATATACCACATTTCCTGTCTTTTGGAGGGCCTGAAATAAAACGGGGGCAAAAAATAGGCTAATCACATATGGTGCAAAGACAGGTAACGTAAGCAGACGTGTTACATGAATGCCAGGTGGAATGGCTTAGAAATGTAGTTATTTGTCCTCCCTCAGTCTGATTCCACTTATTCATTGATAGGAGAGGTCACAAAGTAATGCAATCCAGATGCAAAGCACCTCTCCGGCTTGCCGGCAGGTCTTGTTTTGGATCAGTCAAAACAGTTCACCCAATGTGAATTATACCCAGTGGGCTAAATGCCAGCTCTCACGGTAAAGTGGGACAGGCCCTACCTCTGTTGCCGCTGATCATCATCATCATCTTCATCTTCTTCTTTTATAACTTAGCCGAAAATCACGCCTTTCCTTTCTTACCACAAGTTTATGCTTCTAACTTATCTCAATGACGTGAAGCTCAGGGAGAAAACTCATAATATAATCACCATCATCATCGCTATCATGATCTGTCTCATCATCATCATCATCTTCAGCACCATCGCCATTATCTATGCAACTGATCCAGCTATGACTGATTACTTTTATGGTTTAGTGTTAGGCTGCGAGATGATAGTAAAAAAATAAATAAATAAGAGGATACTTTACCTTCCATTACTTCGCAGTGGTGAAGCAGAGAGTTACCGTGACATCCCAAACCCACAAGTCCAGCAAACATGTTTTTCCTAAACAACCGATATCAGCCCTGTATGTGAGAGAAAAGAGAAAAAATCCCGGGACTACATGAGAGTCAAAACGACCATGTTTCAGAAGAAGTGGAGCCAGGGACCGCGGCTGATCTCATTTCCGTTGTCGAAAAGTGAGCCGGGAGTGCTTTTATTTCCCCCACTTCGAAACGGGCTGAGAAAGCGGCTCTCGCAGGCGCTCCTGTGTCCAAAACAAACAGTTTCTCATGGCGCTGTTGATCCTTAAAATACACATTTCTTACATGGCTCTCCTGCGGCAAACAAGTGGCTTCAGTTGCGCATGAACAGATGGTTTAGAGGAGGAAAAAAAGATGGTGTTTAGATGGTCTTTCCTGAAAAAAAGAGGCGAGGAAAATCTGACTAGAGGCTGTAGTAATAGAAGTATGAACCCTTAATAAATCTGTCTGTCTATGAGCATTAATTAGTGCCCCTGGGGTCCGCTATTTGCTGCGCCTCTGCGTTGTGCGTCGTGTTGGAGCAACGTGAGGAGCTCCTACGTGTTCAGGAATTTGACTCCAGACTCCTCCAGACCGCCTCATGATGACAGCCAGGCAGCCTATGAGTGCCTCAGCAGCAGCATGCACATCACTGTACCGACAACACACACACATAACACACACATCACGGTACCAACAGCACGCACAGAACACACACATCACTGCTGTGTTTGTCTTTTTCCGATTTTTGAGTGTGTCATTTGGATTCCAGAAAATGGGAATACAGAGGATTATTATGGCAAAAGGGTTTATTTCAACTTCCACTGTCACGTTAACCTTTACTGGGAATAAATGCATAAATAAATCACAAGTTTTTAGATGCAGGAGATTTGCTTAGAGATACTCCATATCCACTTACCTCATCTATATAAAGTATCCTTTTACATTTTCCATTCAGTATTTATTCCAGCATTTCTGCACTCTGCTCCATTGCACTATTGTCTTCTAGTTCACATTTTTCATTAGTTTTCATAGGTATATATTTATATTTAGCTTACATGTCAAACTCTGTGTAAACACTGTGTAAGTACATGAGAGCAACAGAAGTAACCGGGGTCTAATTCCTTGTATGTGCATACAGATTTGGTGAATAAAGCTGATTCAGATTGTTTTTATACAGTTAGCATGTGCCCTTGTTTATTCCATTTTTTCATTAATTAAAAATAAATTCTGGGCACTGTAAAGACTTTTCCTGCATTATTAACACCATACATCTGCAAGTACAAGAATATCAAAAAATATATTTTGTAGATTCAGATTGTAACAAAACCTGTAACACATTCCGGGATTTTTTTCCTTCTCAGAATGGGAATGCATGGGAGAAAGAAAAAAAAACTGCGCTGACCACACACAGAGTGGTGTCTTTTCACTCTCCCTCCCCTCATCCCAACCCTCCTTTTAATTCAGCTCGGCTGGGCTGAAGACTGATGGATAAGACTGCGCTGTGAAAGGCTCCTTTCACCCCCAAACTGCGGAGTCGAGCTCCCATTCAAGAAACTCTGGAGGAGAAGAAGAGGAACGAGCTGTGCTGCATCACACATCAAGTGAGATCACCTGCCCAGAATTAAAGATTAGAGGTGTTTAGTGTCTCTTAATTGGCAAACAAATTAACTAACTGCCTGATCATGAGACCTCAAGGCTCGACCACAGAGTGCTTCCTCATGATTAATAATTAACACAGTTGCTTCCAGGAAAAGGGCCTCTGTCTGGTCTAAATTGGTCTAAACTTCCTGTCACTGTGTATTTAACAGTGAGACTTCCCCCTGCCCTCTGCACAGTCAGTCAGTTCAGTTCAATTCAACTTCATGGTCTGTTTTTTGCATGCAAAATGTCTGCAACTGGAAATACAAGATTAAAAGGATACGAGGAAAGGATATGGAACAAGAAAGGAGACTTTAACAATAAATAACCATAATTAAAACCATAATTTAAAAATGACATGAGTTTGACAGGTTCTCCTCAGGGAGGCGCTGCAGTGACCAGATCTCAAAACTCATTTTGTGCTGCTTGTGGCTCATATATGAATATCATGTGAATTTTCTATGTGACTGTTTTCACTACAACTATGTTGAAGGCAAATTTCATATCTAAATTTAGCTGCACAGAGCAAAACAGAGGCATTTCCCTCCGCCTAATAATTTGTTCTCTCTCATTGTGATGCTGCAACTGACTCGTGTTTTTTGTGTCAAGCTTAAAGCAAAAAACAGCATGTATCGCTCAAAATTATTGGTGTGTTGTAGCAGCAACATTTAAAAACTTGGTAGTGTGTTGCTTTCCGACAGAGGAGGTCTAATAATAATGGTGTTTTAGTCAAAGTTGTATGTCAAAATAACTGCAAGAAAAAGTAGCTTTGACCAGAGAATCCAGCTGGGCCACAGTCATATATTTAGTTGAATAGCAATAATTATTGCTATTACTCTGCCTGAGTTCTTTCATTATGATCCACCATGTGATGCAACCTGGACACATTATCAGTGATGAACCTTCAGGTGTTTTAGTTCATTTTAATTTGAAACTCGGGATATGAAGCTAAATGTAGTGAACAGGTGACACAAGGACGGTCCATTGGCCTGTTGTACAGTTTGAGGTTTGTATTGGACGTGATTGTCCTTAATCAAGCATGATTGTTAACCAAGGTTTTAGGACACTTCAATTATCCCTTAAAATGGTTAATTGGGTTAGTTATCTAGGGAGTTACTACTACTTACTTACTACAATTAAATGGTGCATGTTTGATTAGCTTTTACACCAAGCAACAGAAAAGCACCGAACAAGAGCACTAAACTGGAGCTTACTTACACTCCCTCTATAAAACTACCACAGTTCACCAGAAGATCTGATCAAATCCAATCCAAATTGTGCAAATGGTAGAGAGTCAAACAGTGAGGTGAATACATTTTGACAATGTATGCAAGTCAATTAAATTCAAATTATTTTGCTTTAGCTCAGTGTTTTGTATGTCATGATGGCTGGATTCCTCTTCCAATCAGAGAAAAAAGGGATGGAGTTCATCCACATGTAATACTATTATCGGACACAGTGTGGCGCACTTGGATAACACCGAAAGCCGGACTTTGTTATAGTCAACGAAAGGAACAGCACAAGCAGCACTGAATGCATTATCTTTAGCAAAACTACAGCCAACACAATACCAAATGCATTTCCATTGTGCACCAATCAGAGCTGCTCTTGGATGCTCTTAATTACATAAATCTCACCTTGGAGTTTCGTAAGAAGCTCTCAGTGTTGAGTCATCAGAGCCAACAGAGAACAACAGCTGCTGTCAGCGGAGGAAACACTGGAAACCTTGCATAGAGGGAGACTTGTTGTGGTTTGCATAATCAGCCTCAGAAATCATGCCTTCTCTGGGACTAAATCTGACAATGAATTCTTATTCCACCAAACATGAATAAGGGTCTCTGGCACAGCATGGAGTCGAGGCTGTACAATCTGTGATACAAGGCAGAATTTATTCTCTGTGCTTTAAAATCCATCTGGATCCTGTTAACTGACACCATCAGGTGATCAGGAAACAGCGAGAGGACATAAGCTGCCTGCCAGGAATATTCTGCAGCTTGCATGGGGTTACTAACCCTGTACACAGTAAGTATGGTGCAAGACTCCATGGTGAATGAGGATAAGTTTGCCAAACCTTATTTTTAATTTGCCTCCATTCCAGCCTAGTGAAGATTGCTTAAGGAGGGTAGAGGGAGGAGGCAAGGGGTGTATGTGTGTGTGTGTGTGTGTGTGTGTGCCAGGGAGCCTGCCAGAGAATAGGCACGTACAGTGTACAAAGGTCACATGTTTCCTCCACAGTGTACGCATTGAGTGCAGACAACCAATGCTCCTACCTTAGATTATCTGTGTGTGATAGAGAAGGGGGAGGCAGAGAGAGAAAAATAAACTAAGACGCACACACCATCAAAGCAGCTTAAAGACCTCAAGTGTCATTTTTGAAGCATGAATCGTTTTATTCATGGTCTCCGGCGTCAATGCAAAACAACCGAGTCATCAGATCTCTATCAAAAACAGAAGAAAAAAAAATCCTTTGTCTATTGTAGTGGTGTAGCTGTGAAACCTTTGTTGGAGAATATCTCTCGCCTTGGCTGACACTGGCACTTCCTGTTATAACTTCTAACCTGTGTGCACTGACACAAACAAAATTAAAAAGCATCTCGTGAAACATCTAAAACAACAGCTGAACCCGATAAAAAAAAACCATACAAACATGACATCGTAACACAACTGAGAGAAACGACTGCACCGTACAGAGGTGAGGTGAGGTGTGTAGAAAGTGCCCAGGGTTTACGCCACCCCTTCGTCGGGGTCGATGAGCGCGGCCCTGCTGGAGAACACGTCGGCCAGCATGTGCTTGGGGATCTCTGAGCCGCGGACGCGCAGGGTGTAGCAGGCGTCCTCCACCTTGCCCAGGCTCTGCCGCAGCGTGTGCAGCTTCTTGGACACCTCGTACGGGCCCGTGTTGCCGATGAAGGAGAAACCGTCGTGGATCTGCCGCAGGAACTGGCTGAGCTGGAAGGGCGTGTCGATGTCGCCGTTGCCCACGCTGCTGATGCACATCCGCATCAGCTCGCCGGTCAGGTCGGCCACGCCCAGCAGGTAATCTGAGGGCATCACCTGGAAGGTCAGCACCTGGGCTCCCATTGGCAGGCTGTCAGCTGAGTCCTGACCCGCCACACACTTGACAAGAAAGCACAAAAAGTCCAAATCAATCATGCATATTAAGGATTCACTTATGCGAGCCTCAAAATGAACTTTTCAAGATTCTTTAGGGCATCTGTTTCAACATTTTTGGACCAGACTTTAAAAGAAATTCTTATCCAGGCAGATTTTACACAAACATATTTTTGGTGTCAACAATTTTTAGAATATGTTACTGTTACTTTGTGGAGCCCTTGACTGCAATGTACCAAGCCAAAAATTAATTTGAGGGATTTAGAAATTGTTTTGAAAAATATTTCATGAGAAACAATTATATTAAAGCACTCTTATCCGCAGCATGAAGCACCCATGATCATTTGAAATAGCACGAGGGAGCTTAACAACACATAATGCTTATTATGAATACATGTCTACACTAGAAAAGGAAAAGTCATATTAAATTAGTATTACTTAGTAGTATTAGTTTTAGTATTAGTTGTATTTAATTTTCTCTTCAAGACACAAATAAATGCAGTTCTATTCAGATAAAAACACCATTTTTGGCACTACAGCCTTCATTATGTTTTAGCCTGTGTGGAATAACAAAAGAAACACGGAGTGCAGCTTAACAAAAAAAAAAGGCCTCTAGTTTCAAATTACCTTGGGATCCACCTTTTCTGCTTTCATGAAAACCAGTCTGGCATTGATCTCCTCCAGGCTGATAAGGGTGCGATGGCGGATGTAGTGCTGGAAGGACACGGCTTCCACGTACTCCTGGATCCCTGACACATTCAATGATATTAAAATGCACGTCTCAGGACAGGAGAATGAATGCAAGACACAGAAATGCACACCTGAAGTTTGAATGGTCCCAGTTGCTCTAAAATCAGGGCGGCCTGAGTCTGTTTCTGTCAGTCTGTTGCATTTTTCTGTATAATTTGCATAACTTGATTTACTGAGAGCACTTGATCACAAGAAGAGACTCTCTAGCTTCACTTCAATGTGTGCATGCACTTTCCATAATCTGTGCACAGTGCAGATCACAAATGTAGATAGTTATGCAAATACAACATGTTTCCTATGAGTCTTTTGATTGAGCTGAAATGGCCATTTTGCATGACGGGCTGGGGATGATCCCTCATTTGTTTCTGCCCGTGTGTAAACAACAATCTAATAATCACAGGACGGAAGGACTTTGTGTCTGAAGTTTACTTTTGGAGCGGCAATTGAACATCAAAGTGGCTCCTATCTCCGTGTCGCTGACCACAGGGTGCAGCGCGGAGCCGGGAGGAGGATGTGGTTCATCCCCACTTCACCCGCTCCACCGGCGACTTTCCCTCCAACTCGTCATTTTCCGTTCAGCTCCAGTCGCACCACGTACGCTGGGCCAAGTCAGCCCCTGGAGCTGCACCACACTCCACACAGCTGGTGGAGGACCCGCAGAAGAGCCGGACAAGCTGCGGCCGGCTGACTGCTGCTTTCAATTTAAAAATCAAAATTTCCCATCTTTCAAAATGTCCCTGAATTGAGCTTTCTTTGGGCCAGTTTCTCAACAAGTTTTCAAATTTGTAAAATCATAAAAAGCGATATTAGAGTTGGAATTATTTTCATGCACTTTCAACTGACACCTTCTATTAAACCGCAAACCAACAGTGGAAAAAAGGGACCATCACCCAAAGGAAGAAACTAAATAACTACACAACTCACTAAATAAAATAAAATTACATAATGATCATAAATTCCTGAAAATTATTCTTACAAGGTAAACCCCTGTCCGTTTTTTTAAGCTGTGCCTTCGGTCGCTATTTGGCTAATTTTTCATAAAGTGCACCAACATAAAACAACACACAGATCTAAATATTGCCAAGGGCTCAATAGCAATGACACTGGTGTGGAGTGCAAATCCCTGTCTCAGGCAGACAGGATATGACATGAAAAGGTTACACAGGCTTTGAGGCAGGCAGGCGGAGTTCAGTTCCTGAGTTTGCTGCCAGGAGCTATTCATGTTATTTACTCTGAAGCAGGAGCATTACCTTTGGTCAAATGGCCCCAGAAAAACAGAAAAAAATGAGACAATGTCCAAACAATGACTCAGGGAAAACCGACTGAGCACAGAGAGGAAATTAGAGAGGCTCTGCTGGCACGGCACTTGGAAAAGTGGAAGGCTGGGTATACAGCAGCAAGGCCGCGGCCCTGGCCTGACCTGGTCGCTGTGTTTGCAGAGTTACTGTTACTGGAGGTTGAGCAAATGACTCCCCACGCAGTCGCTCTGCTGCTCGTCCTGTCTCATCCTGCAAACAGCACTTAATATAAACTTAATATGCACCTAACCCACTCTGGAAACTAGCTGAAACTAAACTGATATGAAAACAAAACTTTTAAAAAACTAAATAAAAATAAAGACTAATGAAAAGCTCAAAACTATAATAAATTTAGGTTGGGGTCAAGATCTTGCTGTTGCCGTGTGAAACCCTCATAACTACAATTTTGCTCTTTTTCGTGTTTGAACTCAAATCAGCGGGTTAAATGATGATCTTTTGGCTGAGACGATTCTCAAATAGTGCGGTGAAACTCTTTCAAAAGCTGCTGGATAAACTCAAAATGCAGGCCGGTCAAAATTAAAACCCAAACTCACTCCAGGACTATTTAGCAAGAATAAAACAGAAAACTACATAATCGAGCGGAAATTCATAAATGGCACGTTGCATGCAGAAATTGGCACCCGAAACAGGTTATCAAATAAACAAACAACCAACCAAACAAAGGAATAAATAAATGAATAAATTAGTTAGTTTGCTGGTTAGTTAGTTAACATTTTGAAGATAAAAGTTTTCCACCCCACACTGAGAATCTGTGTGTAAGGGCCAAGAGATGATCCACAGGTTATGTGGATCCACAAAGTGACCAAGAAATAAATTAACGTATGTTGGACTAAAAAGTAAGACTCGGTCTGGAGTGCCATGTGAAGTGGAACCCTGGGAAACGCAGCGGGCGTCTCGTTTCCTCGGGTTCTCCGAGCCTCTGTCTCACGAAGGCTACAGATAGCTGCTAGCTGGGCCAGGCTGAACAGCTTATCAAAGTGCCGCACTGCCCTGTTATCAGCGGCAATTAGGTTCAAATGTAGCCCACAATATCTTTAATGGTCCTTGTTAAGAAAAAAAAAAAAAGTGAAGCCCATTACACATGCCTGGAGACTCTTAGTCCAGCCAAGATTATCAGCTGTGGGGCGAGAGAGAGCCCGTACAGTCAGCTCAGCCTCGCTCTAATAAAGATGATAAAAATGAAAAAAAACAAAACATCTAATTGGTGGAGACTGCCACTGGTCACGTCGCGGGGGGATGCAGCGGTGATTCCTGAGTGACCACAATCTAAAAATGACTTCCCCAGCTGCTAGATAACAGCTAACCATAACTCCCGCTAATGTTTTCCTCCAAACACTGCAGACATGTTGGCTACGCTTCCAAAAACTGATATTCTTGATTCTGGCAGGAAAACAACTTTATCAGAGGGTGTGTCTATCATATCCAGGCCTGGATCAAGGTCACTCTCTCACACAATCATGTGGCCAATCAGTGACTTGACAATAAATCTAAAGCACAAAATGTACTTTGTGTTTGACAGAGGAGACGGGGAGCAGGGCCCTTCAGCGGGGAGGCGCAGCAGAAACAATATTTTAAAGAAGGACCGGTGCAATTAACTTTCTGACTCGCGTCCTTAATCACACCGGTATTTTTTTTTAATATTCATAGATCATTTCCCGCTGCAAGGATTTATTGTTGTGTAATATCACAACATGACCTTTTCATAAAAACCTTTGCGGTGTGCCATCACATGACTTTGTAAACAATAAATAAGGGCTACCAAATGGTTTTTAATGAGGAGAAGCTGTCAGAAAAACATTGTGCATGACATAGTTCCTGAAAAAAAATGCAGAAGGTAAAAAATGGATTCTGCTCATTGTGCATTAAAGGATATGAATATTATTGCATATGCATCCTGTAACAACCAGGTTTCTCTTTAATAAATCAATAGTTATACTTAGTGATAAACTAACCAGGAACATTTAACATGGCATGAGCTAATTCAGACAGTGTGAATAAATATTTCAAATACTATAACAATTAATTTTTGTATCCTGGAACCCAAATTAAATCAATCTCAAGTCTAAAGAAACTTCACCAGGTTTAGGCTCTGAATAACAGCTGAAATATTATTCAATTTATACTGTAAATATTTTATAACAAATATTTGCAATACATAACCTGTGATTGGAAATTACTGTGAAAGAGAAAAAATTCAACACTTTGCATGCTTAGAAAACTTAAAGTGCTAATCTTAAAGGCATGGCATAAAGTTTTTGATTTTTAAAGATAAAAGTTACTCTCCTTTACGTAGATCTGATTCTGCACAGCTGCCTTGCTCTTATAATGCTGGTCATCTGTGATTCGTTAACAGACACCGAAAGAATTCTTATTGTTGCAAAATAATTTTGAATCAATTACATATGTAACTTGGCACTTTTTAAAATTTGTTAGAAAATTCCTAATATTTCATTTCTTAAAGATGAGTCAAAAGAAAGTCAAGATAGAAAACAAGGATCTGGCCCCAAGTGTAATTCCCAGATTGTAAATTTCCATGGTTAATCCTGCTGCACACATGATCATGTTTTTCGTGTTAATTTATCTATTTGTTTTATTATTTATTTATTTTACATTGAAGATGTAGGATCTTGGTGAATTACTTTAACTGTTAAAACCTCGCCTTGAAAATTGCTCCATGCATGCACTGTTATATGTAAGCACAGTCGCAATACCGAGAAACAGTGGAACAAACATGTAGAAATGTAAGCCCACCCTGGGTTTGTTTTTGTCCTTTGGGAGAAAAACGGGACGTGTCACCTCTCACCTGGGGTGAAAGCTCTGTGGAACTGATTGATGTCCTCTCCTCGCAGCTCCTCAGCGATTTGGCCGATCTTCTGCCGCACGCCATCCAGTTTTGCATCCGACTCCTTCAGAACGTCCTCCACATCTGGTACACTGCCCATCCAGTGACAATGGACAAAATCAGCATTATGATGTGAGCAGTAATACACAATCCTGCGTGAAGACGACTGTCTCCTCTCCTTGTTAATTTTTGTTTTTTTGTTACTTAAAGACAGTTTTAAATGGGAGGGCACACCACCCTGTTTAATAACTAATAACCCATACAATTAATGTAACACTTTAATGGTTTGATGTCAAATGCACATAAAAACAAACAATGGAGTCAAATACTCTTATATTTTGAGTTATGATGGTGTAAAACACTTGTCCTGAACTCCTGAGTCATTTCTAAGTTGCACTGTTTTAAGATCTGAGAGGTATTAATTATAATTTACCACATCATAACAAGGTGGGGTGTCCTCACATTTGAAACTGCATACATTGCCTTTAAGTTTGCAGGCAGTAAATACACATAATAATGTGTTTTGCTCCACATGATTTGTAGTTCAAGTGGCAAACATAATTTTCCTCGACACAGTTATTCTACTAACAACAATATAGTTGGAGGCTGAGTTCATGGACATAAGAAATAGTTAAATCCTGGTGACACTGCAATAACAGCTGAATTCTCAAACTGTGTAAAAGTCTCCCACAAACCCTAGAGTAGAGGGAATGACTCAATATCTTTTTCAGTTTTGACACTCTGCTCAACGTGACCCTCAGAAACAGACGATACCTGGTCACTCTGTGCAGAAGAAAAATTGTCCTCTTGCTTTCGATGGTGACGTCTCGACTGATCTTCACGAGGCGCTCGTATTTGTCATGTTTGGTGTCGAGCTCCTGCTGGAAAACTTGAAAAACATTTGAAAGTTAGACGGGGGGAAAAGCAGCGTCCATATGAGCGCCAAGTGCAGAGGGGGGGAAAAAAACCAACAAACTGGGGCTGCAGTGACGATACCTTTGAAGGCAGCGATGACAGGTGAGGTCATGTCACCGTCCTGCACCGCCTCAGCTCTTCTCTTGGGACATCCCTCACCTGGAAGAGGAGGAAGAGGAGCCCAGGTGAGGTTGCAAATGAGCCCTGGGGCTGCATGAAGGCGGGCAATCAGTGCCAAATATCTCTAGTGCAGAAGAAGCTGCTGATCACTTTCATTAAACTTCAACTGGCCAAATGAATCCAGCTGCATATCATACACACCATGTTGCAAAATAAACAACAGATGAACATATTTGTCTTGAGCATGGGTCATATTAAACTTTACAAATTAATTCAGGGAAATTAAGGGGATTGGATAATTAACAGCATATACCACAACCACCACCATACTGTCAGTGCTACTACTCATACCACGACTACCAATAATAATACTGATAATGGTCGTAATAAGAGTAAGAATATCTTTCAGCGTTTCAACTCTGATCTTGCAAAATTTTAAATTCAATAGGAAAGAGGAAGTGGTGCCAATGGCCTCCAATGATGCTGTTTAGCCTTAAAACCATTATCGTTATTAAAATAGCTGGAGTCACATGTTGATGGCAACAAGAAACGCATGAATGTAAACAACGTGTCCATGAAAACGTCGCTTCTCTCAGCTCCAGCTCACACGCAGGACTTACCTTCTCGTTTACTCATCTCCTCGGTGTTGCAGGTTTCAAAATTTAGACCAAATTAACGATTTTTGAAGATTGGTTCTTCGAGAGCCGCTCCAGCCACTGAAAGCACAGCTGAGAGCCCGCTGGATCCATGCAGATCGCCTTTCAGCTGGCGGCGCTGGTCGGGCTCACCGCAGAAAACCGCACGGCTCGGCGGCGGCGCGGCGGCGTCTCCGAGTGGCCCGGAGCCGGCGGAGGAGAAACCTGGATGATCCACAACGCGGGGTGAACGCTTTTCACGCGGTTTTCACGACAGGCAGCCAGGTGGACCTCGGTTTGTTAGGGGCTTTTGCGCTGTTTACACGCGTAAACGGAAATGAACCACAAGTGCATCTTGGGAGATGTAGTACCAGAGTAGGACGCCTCTCTTTGATTGAAAAGCCTGATTTTATTATAATCCAAAACCTAATGCTGCTGTACTCGTAGGATGCTTTTTTAAATTAAAAATTATTTACTATAATTGCAATTCAGAGCTACACGATGATGTGATGGAATATTTTATGAAAAAATTATATTAATGTCATTTTGAAATATGCACATGACCAAACATGTTTTTGTGCGTCTTGGAAATAATATGCTATTAAAAATTAATTAATTGCAATGCAGTGGTAATTCTTGCGTATTCTGTTAAATGTGTTATTCAATAAGCAGCAGCATTTGCCTCCGGTTTCTTTCTTTCTGTCCGTCTTTCTTTCTTTCTTTTTTCTCGGTTTTCTCTCTCCAGTGACTGAGCCCCCGGTCACCTCCAGCCGTCCATCCCAGCTCCAGGCTGTGTTATTGGTTGCTATTAAAGAATGTTTCGTCCAACCTTTTCTAGATCAGATTACTTGCATCTCTGCAGGAACTCTTCCTCAAGGGACTCCTGCCAACTGTGTACGTGCCACACGCCTGGTGCCAACTTGCTCGTGGTTTGCCTCTGGCCAGCACACTCACTAACCGATTTCACATGTGACTATAATGGGATATAGACTCCAGCTCCGTGTTACATGACATATTCATTAAAGCACGGGATGGATCCAAGCCCGCAGGAGCCAATTAACATTTTAATTAGCCTACAATAAACATATAGTTGCCGGTTTAAAAGTGAAAATCCCTTCTGATTGCAAATACTGTGCAATCAGAGAAAATAGCATGGAAATGTATGAGCGAAATATCTATTTGTTATGTGGGTGGAATTTGACCTATGCAAGTCAAGAATGAAGGGTAAAATGCACTAAATTCCTCACGCTGTGTCCATCGGGTTGACGTTGACTAATGCCGCCTTCAGGTCGCGCTCGAAAACTCCTACCTCCGACGACGTGAGTTAAGACTTGTCGCAAATCTCAGTGCCTCTAATAAAACCGACCCTTCAAGCCAATGATTTGTCGTGGCTGATATTTTACTTGAAGTTGTTTTATGACACAAAATGTGGCATTGGGTGCGTAAATGATGTTTTAACCACTTTTTTTTTTTTTTTTTTTAACCCAAATCTTATTATAGCCTATCAAGCATCACTTTTTCTTGCTTCCCACTGTTTTCCCCTCACGACATGACTCCCAGATGTCATCTTGACAGTTTAGGTGTGACAAAAAAAAAACCCATTACATCAATATTAAATAGCAATATGTAGGCTATTTATAAAAACTCCCTAGTAGAAATTTTGAGTCATCTCCTGAACGAGGTAACCAGTCTAACGCACAAATAGAGGAGAAAAGGGCAGCAAAATGTTGAAAGTGTGTTGCATTTGGGGATGTATATATGATCATTTAGATTTAGAGAGGTTTATACACATAAATGTAAATATTTATTTGGTCAGTGCATTGGCACATTAGGCTATTACAGAACATACCAAACTCATTTAGCCGTGTTTTTAGCAGCGATAAAATGCATTTTATCACTGCATTCCACAATTTTCAGAAATTCAATAATTTGCACATGCAGGGACAGAGCTTCATCATATGCTCACCCACCCCTCTTTATCTCACGCAGCTGACTGGACTGGATGAAGTGCAGGTAGCTGAAGGTTTTGAGTTTGATTTATTTGGATGGCATAAACATGCTGAAGCTGCACCAAGTCAATTCTGGAGCTCTCAGCCTGCTGTCACCAAACCACATCTTCCAGGATATATGCATCCTGTTTCCTATTTCAATAAACCTGTAAAATGAGTTTCTTTCCAAATAATTTACAGGCTCAGGTGCAGGCATGGCCATTACAGCCCTCCACATATGCCAAGCTGAGACACCCAGACCAGATTTTTAGATGAACTTTGGCGCAATGACGCATTCCACCCGCGCACCACGGCATTTTATTATAGATCGTGGTTCAAGTGGGCTCCACAATTGCAGGTGTAGTCAAGATGACATATTTGTCGTTGACGTCACTGGACAATGTGATTAAATTCAGGTCAAGTACATGAAGTTACATACAGTTTCCATTAGAAACGATTCTGTACATGTACCTCAGATATAAAAATAAATGACAGCGAACAACAAATAAAAAACGTAGGGGAAAGAAAGAATGAAAGAATAGAATAGAATAGAATAGAATAGAATAGAATAGAGCAGAATAGAATAGAATAGAAGCCTTTCTTGTCATTGTGTACATACAATGAAACTGCAGATGCCCTTCACAGAAAGAAGAAGAAAGAAATTAAGGAAGGAAGGAAGACAGATAAAAAGAAAGAGAAGGAGAAAGAAAAAATAGAGAGTGAAAGAAAGAAAGAAAGAAAGAAAGAAAGAAAGAAAGAAAGAAAGAAAAAAGTTTCTGGGGGGACATATGTCATTGGGTCGTTTTTTGCGCCTTCACCACGTAATCACAAACTATCCAACGGCACGTGAAGGCGG
>OMLB01044800.1:0-10612 GCA_900302555.1 Myripristis jacobus | reverse complement strand
TAGAATAGAGCAGAATAGAATAGAATAGAATAGAATAGAATAGAATAGAAGCCTTTCTTGTCATTGTGTACATACAATGAAACTGCAGATGCCCTTCACAGAAAGAAGAAGAAAGAAATTAAGGAAGGAAGGAAGACAGATAAAAAGAAAGAAAGAAAGAAAGAAAAAAGTTTCTGGGGGGACATATGTCATTGGGTCGTTTTTTGCGCCTTCACCACGTAATCACAAACTATCCAACGGCACGTGAAGGCGGCGGGAGGGGCGGTGCTTGCGGGGCGACGTCACCATGGGAGGGAACACGGGCTAAGTGCACACAGAGCGGCGCCATGCACTTCACTCGGACCGACTGGTAGCCCGAAAATGTCTCCTGGAGATTGCGACCTAAAGCGAAATGTGCGCCCGGACGCGCACGTCGTTTCATTATTACACTAATCCGAGAGGCGACCGCGCAGCTCGTGTGATGAAATTGTCAGGTTTTGAGTCGCGGGTGAGCTCGTTTTTCCGTTTCACTGTGTGTAGCGTGGCAGAGGCAGTGGATCGTTTCCAAAGTTGTCGGTTAACAGGGCGCGTGTGAAGGATTGGAATTAAAGGCGCAGTGCTGCCATTTTCCACCGCCAACATGGAGAAGCAGAGCGCACTCGACCTGGACCGAGACCGGCAGTACTGTGAACTTTGTGGGAAAATGGAGAATCTCCTCAAGTGCGGTAGGTGCCGAAACTCCTTCTACTGCAGCAAGGAGCATCAGAAACAGCACTGGAAAAAACACAAGCTCATTTGCAAAGAGGCAGACAAGACGCAGGTCCCCAAACAGAAGCCCGAGCCCGCACAGCAGGGCTCTGCGGACGGCAAGGCGCAGGAGAAATATCAACAAAAGAAAAGCGCAGAGCCGGCGGACAGTGCGTCTCCGAGCGGCGAGATCATGAAAGGGTTTATCACTAACGCTGAAGGACCTGGGGTCGGTGACAAACCGGGGGAGGACGGGTCGAATAACGCCAAACCTAATGGACAGACTAGATCGTCTCCTCAAAAACTTGCCATGGAGTACATAGTCCCGTGTATGAACAAGCACGGCATCTGTGTGGTGGACAACTTTCTCGGGGCAGAGATTGGCATGTGCATCCTGGAGGACGTGAGGGCCCTGCACAAAACGGGCAAATTCACAGACGGACAGCTGGTCAGTCAAAAAAGCGACTCCACTAAAGACATCCGAGGAGACAAAATAACGTGGATAGAGGGCAGGGAGCCTGGCTGCGAGAAGATCCGCTTTCTAATGAGTTGCATGGACGACCTGGTCAGACATTGTAACGAGAAACTGGGAAACTACACGATAAATGGAAGGACAAAAGTAAGTATGACCGCAGGTGGAGGAAATAAAGGATTATTGGCTCTCTCTCAGTTTGATCTGGAGAAATGGTTCCCATTTCTTACACCTCCTGGGGAAGAGGATGTTGCACAGGTATCTGAAGGTTTTGAGTCATTTATTGGAAATTATGCATAATCAGGACTCTACTAAGTAAAATCTGGAGCGCCAGTACACTATTCAGGCACGGTTTCCTTCCACATCTATGCACAACACCCTGTCTCCTATTTCAGCTTTTGATTTTAAGAGGCCATTAAGTCCTTTCCTAAGTCATCTGCAGGCACAGGTTCAAGCATGACCAATGCTGTGATTCAGCAAGTCTGATTAATTGGTCCTCACAAAGCATTTTGCTGGGTCCGGATACTGGTGAGGCTGCAACGCGCAAAAGAGGGAACTGGGGAGACATCCTGACCACATTGCATGCCACAGTAAAATCAATTGTTTCTGCAGCTGTTATCCTTGTAGCTGTCAAAGAGCTGAGGCAGTTCCTTCAAAAATTGCACAAATAGATTAAAGGTCAGTGCTGGCCACATTAGGATCCATTCGTTTAACTTTATGATTCATTATGTCTTGGTTGTTGGGGCAGCCTGATCACACTGTAAGTAGCGAGGGGAGACTGTCCTTCAGCCAGACGACCTGGGCTCAAGCGCCCCTCGTCAGCCAACTGTCCTTGAACAAGACACTGAGTCGCTACCAGCCCCAGTGACGCTGTTTCATAGCCGACCTGGACCTTGATATGGAGGCGGCAAAGCAAAAGAGTGTTTCTCTGCAGAGATCAATTCAGTATCTCACACGCACGCACACGCATTGTGGTGTAGGTTTAGCTCGACTGCATTTTTATATTTAGAGGAAGTGCAGCATGTACCTAGGCTGGCACAGACTAAGAAAGGAAACCAAGCAGGCCTCTGTTTTTACTGAGAAATGCTTTCTCAGAAGATGACTGACATGAATTGAAGTCTCATTGCCAAGTTGGCTTCTCTCATACAATAATGAATGAACAATGAGGAGCAACAGCACAAACTTTATTATAACAAGTCCCAATATGTGGTTAGAGATTTCTAATTGGGGTAAGGTTTTAAGTTGCCTTTTTTTTTCTAGTGAGATTCGTCAGCAGAAGCAGCCTTAAATGCCCCATAGCTCTAGGCTGTTGTTGCCTTGCGTGTGACCTATGTGCTTTGCTGCTCTCATTCAACCAGATCTGGTCATCGTGACCTTGTGGCCTGAGACTGACCCAGGAGAGGATGAGCAGCTCTCACCCTCCCCTTCACCCCCTCCTCTCCTGGGAGAATATTCTGGAGCAGACTATCACCATTGCATTGAATAGAGGTCAGGTCTAATGGCTTTTCCAGGGTTCCTTTATGAAACATTTCCCCGCCTCAAGCAACCAAAGCATGTTAGGATGTATGTGCTAATGAAGTCTACAGTGAGCAGAGTGACTCCAGATTCTGAAACGCCTGTACGTGCAGCGTCTATCACTCCATCCCTCTTGTAAGTCTCGAAGTGGGTTAAATCATGCATTTTAAATCAAGCACTCTGGTTTAAAACCTCAGAGTCTTGGTGTGCTGTTTTCCTACCGAGCAATCAGCCCAGTCATTACTAAGCTGCAGATAAAATTGTACATTTTGTTTTCACATTGATTTTAAAACTCTCACTCTCATTAATAGTACATAAAAAAGTCTGAGGTAAGCAGTTGGTGTCGATGACCGTGGTTTTGACCTTCGGACACATGGGCATAGAGAGGAAGTTTGGCACGGAGGTCAGGCCTAAAAGGATTAGGATTAGCACATCAAAAATATTATTCCGGAGCTAAACCCACTCAGTGCAATAGGTGTGTTATCTTCTGTCATCTCACATTATCATGCGTCATTACCGTTACCTTGTAAGTATGGGATTTAGGACTATGACTCATCCTTTAGTGAGAACATTGCAATCGTTAACATATTGGACAGAGGCCGTTACTTGCTTCAGGACGTTGCCTTTCTGTGGCAGGGGCAGAGGTCTGTTTAGCTGCTTGTTGTTTGTGAGCTGCTCCTCGTGTCCAGTTGTGTTTTTCCACCCCTAGTGTGATTCTCAGCAGACATCTAGCTGTCGCCGCGGCACGTCCTCCCGAAAGCACGCTTTCCCAGGACTGAACGCGAGCGATCAGGGTGTTCTGTGCAGTCATGCAGCTGGCCACCAATTCAAACAGTGTTGAGAACTTGACTTCCTTACCTACTGCCCCAGTTGCCTTGGCAAACTCGCCTCTGGACGGGGACCAGGGAAAGCCAGCATGACTTGCACAAATGGAAGGCTGCCAGTATCAATGGCTCAAAGGGATACAACACAATGCAAGCACAATTCACGTAGGGAAAGATAGAGGAAAAAGACTTTGCCCAAATAGTTATTTAATGTCATTGTTACCACTTCCCCCTCTGCCGTGATAACATTGTGGGAAATAGCAGGCAGCAGGACATGTTTGTTTCTCCCCAGCTCCAGCATGTTGAAATGCTTTCTGATGGCACTGCAGCATGATAGGGATATGTAAAAGGAAATTTGAGCTTGTAGCAGCAACTCGGCTGTCCTGCCGCTGGTTGTATGCTCCCCAGTGCAGTGAAATAAATCCAACACATACTGGAAAATAGTGGATAGATAAACAAGTTATAGTTAATATGTACCAGGCTGTTATTGAAGTTGATGAGGATTTGTTTAACCAAAAAATTGCTTAATGACCTACATGTTAAAGGTTAATTTGGAAAATGCATACTACACTGTGCGCAGTATTTTGTAGCTCTATTTCTCATTGGTGAAAGTAAAAAATGACTAATGGTATGGCACTACTGGTTAGTTGAAGTATATTTAATTTTTTGTTTGTTTGTTTGCATATGTGTGGCATGTGACAGAGCAGTAACCGTTTGCTACTGAGTGTGACATGCCATTAAGTTTTACGTGTGATGAACTTAGATATGATATGAAATAGACCCACAATAAAGGTAGATAATAATAGCTAACGGCACTCAGCTCATATGAGAAGGAAGGTGGAGGTCAAGTGTTTCGCATCACTTGGAAAGTAAAATAAGTGAACAACAGAGTAAACTAAGCTAACATTAACCTTTCTATATCAAAAGGTAACTCTATTAAACCCATTAATGTAACAAAATATGCTGTTTTAGGTTAGGCCATGTTATTTTGTTGGTGAAAAAAAAGCATGCATAATAAAAGTAGCTTTAAATCTGGGTTTAATTATTTGTAACGGTCGCCATATTCTGAATTCTTGAGTGTTATTTACCTCCTAGTCGAACATATCTGGGCTTTCAGAGAAATGCTTTGAATTTTTTTTTTTTTCGCTTGGTAGGCTGTGGAAAGACTGCAGAAATGTTTGTTTCTCAATAATGAGGGGTAGAAATATCTGTTGAAAAAGAAAGAAAAAATTAGGTTTAAAGCTCAATATTTTGACGCTGATGTTTTTCACTTGAACAAATTTAAACCTAAAGAAAAGTGATTTGGCGCCCATGGTTTTGACAGGAAGCTCGCTCGCAGCAAGCATCGCCTCTGTTTCAACGAGGACTGGTGGCGGCGCTACCGAGCCGATCGTTCTTGTCTTCCGATGAAAAATGTTAACCATCAGCTGTGTGGAGGTATCTCTTTAATGTCAGGTGTGACTGACTGTTGAGATTCGTGCTCTCTGAGGGAAGCTGGCCCTTGACCCAGATCTTTACCCTCCTGATGTGAGCAGGTTGGGGGAAGTCATGTGGCGATGATCCCCTGAGTGTTGCGGCCTATACCGTCTGCTATAGGCTCCTTCCTTCCACCTGCACTACCAGCACAGCCACTTCCCTGCCTGCCATCCACTTCCTTTTTTTTCACCATACAGTAAAGCTGGAGCTAATGACTGTTTTCATTGTCGATTAATCTATCGATCATTGTTTTGTTTGTTTAGCGTAAAGTGTCAAAAATGATGACAGATGCTCATGGGAAGGCGGCAGAGCACAAAGCGATGTCTTCACATTGCTGGCACCTGAGTACTGGTACCTTCATCTTGGTTAGATGGAGGTACCAGTAGTAATTTCATAATGATATACAGGGAGAAAAGAAAACAAATCTTAGTGATCTAAATGAAACTGTAAGCAACGAATGTTTGGGATTTTATCTGTTAAATATCCCACTATAAACACTGGAGGTCATTCAAGACATGTAATTTAACGTGAGATGCCGCGCAATTGTAGTTTAAATATTTTTTTTTTTCTCCAAATTTTGTACAGGAGGTGCAACGTGGAAACTGGGCACCTGTAAAAACGGAAGACTTCACCGGAATTTGGTTGAACTAAATGTGAACACATGATTATGTCTGTTTACTATGCTGTGACTGTCTAAGCAGCCGCTGGCCACGTTCCAGGTGCAGCCTTGAGAAAGAGCCCTCCTGTTTTGACTGCTTGCAGCTGGAGGGTTGAGTGAAAGAAGACAGGGAGGAATCAGGGTGAGCTCCAGGCTAACGGCTAACCCGGGGCTGAGATAGCACGCCTGCAGCCAACTAGCTGTTATTCGAACCAGCCACAGGAACGCTTCCCGTCTCCCTGCTTGCCCAACATTTTTGAACTCTGGCTCAAAATGGCCTACGTGCGCTCAGTTTTTGAACAATGTCTTTTTTTTTTTCCTGCAGCAAATCTCCTATCACTGGCAACGAGAAGGTATCAGTGACTGATCCTATTACAGAATGAGCTCACTTGGCTCTCATACAAGAAGGGATGGAGCCATGCAACATACAATCAGGTTCTGCTCTCGCTAGGAAGCTGCAGAACAAAGCAGATGTCTCACCACCAGCTGACTGAACTGAGGAACATGCCGCAGTTGACTTGTCTCTCTTAGTTTGTGATAAGCGTGTCTGTCCCATGTGATTTCATGACTTGACCTAGTCCGAGAGTGGAAGCAAAAGGCCTCTTTATCTGCGCGGATCTCCCTTCTGAGCTCATTCCAAGGGATGTTTTAAGCAGCTCACACAGAATTCGGCGTATGCCTTTATCTTTTGTTTGTCAATGGGAAACATCAGCGGAGTGCACTGAACTGCACAAGGCCTGGAACTTTATGCAACGCCTCGCAGATAGTTTACGCAACGTTACCAGAAACCGTGTTTGTGTTTCCCCCCGCGATGTGGCAAGGGTTAAAGGTAGCACCGGCACTGTATATGTCCTTCTATTGTTCTTAGTTTACAGCAAAGAGAAAAGAATAAACTAGGTCATAACTTTAAACAGGGTTTCCTCTCTGGGCTGCACCACTGTCTGACTGATAAAACAGCGAGCTGTCCCAGGCTGGGGCCCAAGCTGTCATGTTTCCCACACTCCCCTACACTACAGGGTCTCCATCCCAACTGTTTGTATTCGTGTTTGGATAAGCATCTTTTCCGTTAAGCGAGCAGACCCCTCGCGGCTTTCCTCCCCCTCTGTCCCACCTCCGTTCACGGCTCACATCACAACGTGCACCGAGGTTGAACTGATAGCATCGCGCAGGTCAGCGCAGAGAGAAAGTTTGATCATGTTGCGCTGCGGCTGGAGCTGCTCGAGAGCTCTGTTTTTAGCAACAGCTCGAGACAAAAAGCAGTGGATGAACATCAATAACATGCCTTATCAAATATTTTTACAGATTTTTGAATTATTAGTTTGTATCTTCTCTAAGGTCATGTTTGGGACAGTGTGTTTGCATGCATCTTCTCACTCCAGTCCCAAAAATCACCGTCTACTGGGGTTAACAGAATATACTAAAGACTGCCATAAAAACAGCTATAAACAGAGTGCCAAAATGTGCCACCAGTAAACAGCCAGGGGAAGCATGGAAGTAGATGCTAGTATGTGGAGGAGCATAGGTCCAGTGTTTTAGTTTAGCGTAATTCAGTTAAGTGTGTCCTCAGATAAATAATGTTGGTCTTGTTTGTGGTTATTCCATCCTCTCTAATGGAGGCTTGATTTATTTGAGGTTTGATTCGCAGTTGTCTGAGGCTAATTGAGAATGACGAAGGAAAATAAACATTAGCGCGAGCCTAGCCCAGGACACATTTAGTCTGTCGAAGTCGCCCCTCCACATTCACAGATAAGGCCGATTATTGCTGTCGCTGAATTATTTGAGATGGCCAAAACTCATTTCGTGTTTTTTTATTTATTTGTTTAATTTGTCTGTTTTGGACTTGGCTTGGCATTTTAGCTTTATTTTTTCTGTTTTTATTTTGTTAGACACATTGAAGACAGACAGGAAAGACGGGATGATATGCAGCGAATGAGATAAGGACTTAATGGTCCATGCTTCTCCAGTTGAGCTAACAGGACGCTCCCCAAACACAGAAAGTAAAGTCCAAAAATAATCTTTTCATTTCAAATGTTATGGGCAGGTTAACTAAAAGAATGCATCTATCAAGAATGTCATGCATCACACAAAACCATCATCTTTTTTTTCCAATGCTGTTTTGTATAGAATCACTATAAATCAACAATTTAATCATAGAGAATTCAAATTACAAAAGCGCTTTTTATAGTGTCTCCCCACCACCTACACTACTGAAGTTACTGTATGTCACATTTTGATATTAATTAAGGGGGGGAGAGATTAGGCGAACCTGTGAGAAGTTCAGATGTGACTGGTTTTTGATGAGCCGGTGTAAAAGGCAGCCAATCAGGGCCCGGTTTGACACTGAGTCATTGTCTCCCTTTGATTTGATTGGCCCGCGGTCAGAGAGAGCGTGCAGCTGGAGAGCAACCGAGGCGTTCAAGTGTTGTTGTGTCAAAAGGCCATTGGCTTGCGCGGTTATCAATCTGTCCACCAGAGATGAATTTTACGAACGTTTGGCTCTTGCTGGGTGTTAATGTTGGAGCTAATCCGAGCTGTGCCTGCACAAACAGTCATTAGGGTGGGAAAAATCCTGCGCCGCTGTATCAGTAGCAGAGACAGCAGAGCGCCCAAGCAGGTTTGGTTGTTAGACGACAAATGGAAATGGAAATTTTCTAGTGCAGGACAGTCAGTGTGGGGAATATTTTTATTTAGTACTGAGCGATATATCGATATAATTTCAATATCGCGATGTGAGACATAGACACTGTGTGGGATGTTGGATATTCTAATATCGTGATGACACCAATGTCATCTTTTCCTGGTTTTAAAGGCTGTGTTCCAGTCAGAGGATGCAGTTTTCTGAATTTATTAGCCCGTCCTACATGTTCTGTTGCTTGCCTCTATCTGCTTGTTCATCATATCCTTTTATCAAAGCACTGACAGTCACCACAACATTGATATCAAGGTTTTCTGTTAAAGATATCAGATATTTGGTTTGTTTATTAGTACCTAGCCTGACTTTTATCCAAAGTGTGCGTAAGGGACCGCAGTGGGAATTGAACCCCTGTTTCCCCGTCCCAGTATTAGTGCCCTTCTCAACTCAATGAGGTGCAGAAACACAGCATGTACTGCAGAAAACCTGCTTGTATATTGAACTGCTGACAAAGAAAGAGAATCTTAATGCAGCCTCGTAATGAATCATCATCTGACAAGGTGAGGACTGTGAGCTTTCCTTGAGGCGCATACTTTGTCTTTATGATTCTGGTTTCTGTGCTTCTTCAGTTGTGACTGAAGGCCCTCGCTAGCTAGTGCATGACCTCTCTCTCTCTCACTCTCTCTCGCTCCCTCGCTCTCGTGCTCTCTCTCGCTCTCGCGCTCTCTCTCACTGAATGCCAGTCGGCCTCTGAAGCTGTGCCTGTGGAATGTAAACACACGGCATGGCGAGCAGGGTCAGCCTCCTAATGAGGGCCACAGAGGAACGCGGAAGATGTGAGTCGCGGAGAGGAAAGGAGGCTCAGATAGGGAGAAAAGGTCAAAGGTGGGGATGGCATAGGGGGGAAATCTTCCGGCAGCGCAGACGTTTATATCTCAGGAAGTAGCAGCAGTCTGAACCTCTCATACAGGCAGGCGTAGTTGCCGCAGAGCAGGTTAGGTCGATATGAGTGTCATTCTTGCGGAGTGAAAACGTAAGAAACCAGCCTTCTGATGGGTCCCTGAACTTCTTGAAAGTCGTGGTATTTTGAAAAGTCTGCTCCATGCAGGGAATTGAATACATTTTTTGGACAAGTCATGGAATATCATGGCATTTTGTCAGACTCGGTTACAAAAAACAAAACAAAATAGTAAACTCATTTTCCATTGTGCTCATTTTATGTTCAGTGAATCTGAAATGTGATAAAGTTTTGTTTAAAGGGGAAAAAAACCTCATGTTAGTTTATGTGGGTCATTCTACACTGACGCCATGGAAAGTCAGGGAGTTTTTCATTTGACATGAAGGGGTTATTGGGGATTAACATGGACTGAAGGGTAATACCTGACTCTTGTTACAGCACTGTGAATTGATCAGCACTGATGATCACACGTCATATGTCACATGTTGGGTCATACGTCGCATTTTTAATCGAGGTCTTCAGGCCCGGGGCAAGTCATGGATTCATTCGAGGAGGATTTGATCAAAAAGCAGTGTGTGAATCCATACATCGGCCGGCCTGGTCCTAAGCTGTGTAGCTTAGGAGGCCACGAGCGTGACTGGATCACATGAAAGGCAGACACTTCATAAGAGGCTGATATACATATAAGCAGATATTGGCTGAACTTGACTTAGTGAAAGAAAAAAAGCTTAGTAGAAGTGCTTTTTTCCCCACCCTTCCCATAAAGCGTTTACAAGTGGTATGCAAACAGTTAACAAATGATTTCTGACTCAGTAGAGCATAATGGTAAGCATATACAAAGTTAACTTGAATATTTATTAACAGTGTTTGGAGAGCATTGTTTGACATGCTCTCTATTTAAAACATGTTTATATATGTTAATGATATCCTTATATATGCTCACCACTATGCTCCAGTGTGTTTGAAAGCATTTGTCAACTGTTTAGGGACTGTGCTCAGCCGGGAGATTCAAAGTGAAGCGTTATCATTTTTCCTCTGTGTATTCAGTGTGATATGCAGGCGAGCATTGCAAAATTGAAACCTGTTTTTTGTTCCATGTCACGTTTTTGTCCATGAAAACATTTCCTCAAAGGTTTCAGAGATTTTCAGTGTTCGTGTTCGTGAGCTGTGTTGTAGGTCATGAGGTGCAGTTATCAGGAAACTAATCTTTTGCTTTTGTCAGCGATATTTTAGTACATCCCCCTGCCTGGCAAGCTCACAGGTTTATAATTAAGCATGTGCTGCAGTGCTTCCTGTAGTGGACGAAGCTGCCCTATAGAGCCTGCTGTCCAGTGGAACGGGACACTGCTGC
>OMLB01044798.1:0-12009 GCA_900302555.1 Myripristis jacobus | reverse complement strand
TGTCCTGCAGGCTGCCCTGTTGTCACCATTTCTACCTTTTACATGTACAGTAACTTGTCGAAGCATAACGTACTGTGTATTTCTTCTACAGGAGATGTGTAGGTTATCTGTAAATTAATATAAATATACCATTTTTTTAAATATATACACACACATCTATGTATAAAAAATATTCAGAGTTTGTGCAAAAAAAAAAACAAAACAAAACAAACAAACGCCCTTGCCTCCTCATGTAGTGGTCCTTAGATTAAAATATGCTGCTCTTTGGACAGTCTCCATATTACCCCGTCCCCCCCAGATCATTTTGTACATACGGTTTTATTTTTTCATTGTGCTGCTGCTGATGATGATGATGATGATGATGATGAACCTGTGCTGCGCCATGGAGAGAGGAAGTGACTATGGATGTTGTGTGAACATGTCGAGACCCAGCTCTGAAAGCCCGCCCTCTAGTGGTGGAAACGCCCCCGCACTGAGCCCCACACGATTCTAGCACAAACCAACTCCACAAACTCCCTTTCTTACAGACCCTGCCGTCCCACAGAGGAGCATTCTGGGAGGACGCAGCACACAAACTGCGCCCCCCCCCCAGAGACTTGACAAGCACTTTGATACAACCACATCAACTCAACGGACTTCTTGGTGGCCAAGGACGAAGACGCCACCGCTCTCAGAAGCTGCACAAAACATCCTCAGAGAACAAAAAAAAAACAACAAAACAAAAAAAAGGAAAAGAAAAAAAAAAAAGGCAGGATGTCGTTGGTAGGATCTGTCACTCGCTGTACTGTATGTTTTGTCAGGTTATACGGTAACACACGGGACACTTAAAACACTCAGCCAAGCTGGCCTTTCCCTCTCCCATCACCATGGAGTCCCGCCCTCAGACGCTAAGAAACCCCAACAGAGGAAATAACTGAAAGACAGACCGCTTTAGCTCATAGTGTGCGTAGAGTGTATATGACCATGTCGAAGTGAGGTGACTTTTAATGACAACCTGTTGCTTGCTGTGACTTACGTTGGTGTTACTGTTAACTCTTTGTTTCTGTCAGAGTTTCCAGGGTAACCTATTGTACAGCCCTACTATCTGTCTTTTAGTTATTTCTGACGGACGACACCGACGAGTCTTTTTCCGCTTTTTTGGTTCGTTTTTACATCTTCGATTTGCACGAACAATGAATCATTTTATTTTGTGTCCATTTTCTTTTTTTTTTTTTTTCTTTTTTTATTTATTACTTCTTGTACTTTGGTCAAAACTAAGTGGTGAGCAAACAAATTTTCATTGTCAATAAAAAGAAAACTACTGTCAGTGAACGAGTTGCCTTCATTATTTTGTCATTCAGAAATGATTACTAGCCTTATTCTGTAGAAACATGTAGCTGCATGTCGCCTCCGGTGCTTTAATCATGAATGTAAAAATTATCAAATTACATACAAATGTTGTATATCTTGATTTAAGGATTCAATCATGAAAAACTACATGTTATAACAAGGGCTGGGTGTCATTCCAAAATTTTCCAATTTTTTTTTTTTCTGAAAACACATCAGTGCCATAAAAATATATAAAATCTCCGAACCCAGCTCTAGTTATAACCCACATATGATGTAAGGAGGCTAAGGATTTAACACTATTGGTCAAGTAATGTCTTCCTCCAGCTGCCTCATAATCTTTCACAATTCATTACACAATAACTACACACTCAAGATGGGAGTGTTCAGAAAAATGCATAAAAATCACTACTTGTGCTTTCATGTGGTGTAAATATGAATCCGTGGTGTAAATATGAATCCGCGCTTGCGTCCTCGGGGGGTTTGGTCACTCCAATGTGGAGCTCACAGTCCAGCGGGCCTCAGAGCCTTCTCTACCTGCCTCTCGATCTCCTTGAACACCTCGGGGTCCTCGATGGTTGGAGTGATCTGTGGAGAGAAGAGTTTTCGTGTTTAGCCTTTGCATCCCCGTCCACTTTTCAGAGGAAATGGACCCGAAATAAAGGCCTATTTAATAACTAAAATGCAGAAATTAACAAGTCTGTTTCGGACTGGACGTTGTTAATCAAAGCTGGTACACTCTAAATTGACAGTACATGAAAAAGGATCAAGTTCAGTTGTGAAAACTAAAATTAGACATTGCATTTTGTCTGATCTGTAATAATCCTGTCCTGTCTCAATCTAACAGTGAATGTGCAGTGCAATTTTTTTTTTACATGATTAATAGAAATTGGACAACTAATGACAGTATTTCAGGCATTTTGAGTCTTTTTAACTTTTTTACTTTGCCCAGTTATGGACTAGCGACTTGTCCAGTATATTTCCCTTTTTTCCATCCAGTGTATGCTGGGATATGCTCCAGCCTCCTCTGGAACACACATTGAAGGATTATTCATTCTACACCTCTGACACTTTTGAGGGAACCGTGGAGACTACACGTCTGCGAACAGGCCCGGTTCTCTCTTGGGCTCTGCTGCACCTGATCAGCAGAAAACTGAGCTAGAAGCGGCGAAGAGATGAAATCCCAGTGTGCCCTCGAGTCTACTGGAGCGCAAGGCCCGCTAATGTGCTATCATTATTCAAATTCTCAAGTGTAAAATGAGATTTACCGTATCCAGAGCGGTTATAAATCCAAGCACACAGGAGGAATAAAGCACCTGAGCAAACAGCGTTTTCAATCAGCCCTTTAATTCAGCTGTATATACTGAACTTCTCACTATGCTGAAACCCACTTATGTGCTTAAAAAAACAAGAAAAAACAAAGGGAGTACAGGGAAAAGTGTACCGGACGAGTCCCGGAGAGGAGCGGTGTACCTTGTATGGCTTGCCGTTGACCAGGTTGGCTAAAGAGGAGCGGGGGATCTTGCCCGAGCGCGTCTTGGGCAGCCCTCGGACGAACAGCACTTTCCTGAAGGCAGCGACCGGCCCGATGGTCTCTCTCACCAGATTCACCATCTCGTTCACGATCTCCTCCCTGCTCTTGTGCACATCTGAGACACACACACACACATACACACACACACACACACACACATTAGCTAGTACAGATGCTCTAAACAAACTATTAAACACGTGAAGGCACCTGAATGAGGTTATTTAAAACAATAAAACTGATAGAGTAACATTTATAAGGCTATTGTAAAAATTTCAGGGAATGTGCAGATTTACCTGGGCTACATTCTAAACTTTTAAGAAAGTAAGAATTGAATTTCAGACTGATTTAACAGGTAACTGACCTTCTTAAATTTCATCCATGGGCAAAGTAAGAAAAAAGACACCAGGAAATAAAATGTTTAGGGACAATGTCCGATTATTTTTATCAAACCGGGTGCAACTTTATTAACCTTGCTCTGTATTAACCCAAGGCGGTATGCAAGTGGTTAAAACTTTGGCTGACGACCAATAAGCATAAGTCATGTAATAAAAAATAAAACCAGTCAGTTGCACCTTTTGGTCTCCACAGCACTTGCCTTGTTTCCTTTTCATTAATTTGCTGCCTAATTTAATGAACCTCATACCCAGAACTTTTCATTTCTGTTTCAGTAATATTATAGGAACCACTCAAGAAAATAAATACACCTCACACTGTTTCACTCAAAACTGACTGGATGGAGATATTGCCACTACTTCCATTTCAGGGATGGAAAAGTGATATAACAAATATTAAGAAGACTTATTGTTCCTAGAGGGTAATAAATAAAGCAATATTATCTTTGACATGAGTCATGCATAGGGGGTATTTTCATTATCTTATATGTAACATGCCTCACCGTTCTTCAGTACACACAGGGCCAACGGGACGTGGCCCTTCAGAGCGTCCTCTAGACCTACCACAGCGCAGTCCACCACCCCGGGGTGCTGCAGCACCGACTGCACGAAAAAACAAACACACACACACACACACACACACACACACACACACACACACACACATATGCATTATGACACCACAGAAAGAGCTGGGAAAACCTTTAGTTCACCTCTCATCCCTCTCCTACCTCCTCCAGTGCCCCGGCTGACAGCCTGTGGCCGGCCACGTTGATGACATCATCAGAGCGGGACATGATGTACAGGAAGCCCTCCTCGTCCACAAAGCCTGCGTCCATGGTGTCGTAGTAGCCCTGAGGGTAAAACAGGAGGGAGCGACATCAACGGAAGCTTTTCTCATCCTGAAAATAAAAATTCTAAAATTAACCGATAACGATGGACAAATGAATTGTGATGCATGTTGCCTGTGCACGTCTGTTGTGATTGCCCTATTGTGCATATCAGTAAAGCATTAAGCTACAAGTGGAATTACACAGTGTTTAGGAATATGAAGGTACAGACGTGTAACACCAGAGATATGTCACACAAAGAACTCACAGGACGCAAGTATTTGGGTTTCCACTGTAATAACACATTTTACCACTAGAGGGCAATCTTACACCACAAACTCACAGCACTCAGGTCTACACACTACACACCATATATGTTCAAGAGGCTGGCATGCTCAGTGTGTAGCATAAATGGGAGACAACGTGCACTCGATGGGAACAAAACAGCTGAAAATTAAGTGGAAAAGAGAGCCGCCCTGACCTGGCAGTGCTCATTGTGGTGCCTGTCACCCTTAACCCAGGTTAGACGCCCCAAAACACACACACCACCTTCACACCAGCCTCTCTTTTCTGCTTTATTTGTTATTCCCTATCTACCACACGCCGGCGGTACACAAGGAGCAGTGACTAAAAGTGACCAGAAATACACGGTGACAAAAATGAAGCCACGATACACCGCTGCTTGTTCATAAATGAGACGTCTGTTGTGTGTGAAATGCACCGTGTCAGCTGTCAATAAACCCAGCTGAGAGTGTATGGCCTGGCTGCTACATACCGGGAACTTAGTGAAATAAAGCTCCTTGAACAGCTGCTTGTTCTGCCACAGCGACAGTGCTGCTCCAGGTGGCAGAGGTAGCCTGAGGGGGGAAAAGGAAAGATGCACCGACTTTAGCTTAGCTGTTTGGAAATATCTGCATTCATGCAAAATACTAAGCTGCAAAATGGGCGCAGAATAAATACATATTTTTAGAGATATTGAATGATGAAATCATGATTCAGGATTTTTAAAATACGCAAGGTAAGTGTCATCACTTTTTCAACATTATTTGGCATGAAGTGAGTGCCTCTTAAAATATAATCAGTAAATATAATAATCTGTATATAGTATACTGATTATATTTTATGCTGATTGCTGGTATATATTGTTACAGGTTACCTGCACACAAAAAACAGAAAAAAGTCCGTAATCTTTTGGATTTATTCCATTTTGCAACAAGAAGGTGCTCCAGTGTGCAAATGTGAAGATAAAAAAGCAGCAATCAGTCAACTGATCCTGATAATTATGTAAACAAATTCTAAGGAGACACAGGCACGATCATGAAAGATAGAAGAAAGTAAAAGACACAACAGATGAGACAATTAAATACAAACTATACTGAAAAACCTCAGGATAAAAAGTAAGCATTGATATATAGAGGTGAAAATAACACATAAGCTAAACTATAAGAATGAGTTTTATGAAATGACTGAAAAAGCAAGATACTGATGATAAAGATGTTGCAGGGTTTGTACGGCTCTGAGCTGGACACACACGGCTGCCAGCCTGTTTGACTTGCAACAATCCAGCAACAAGGCATCTGACTATGGATATTATTTCACTACAACGCAGTTAGTCTAGACACAGAGGCGGTCTCTGCTGGACTTCACCTTGCCTGACCCACACACACACGCTCACACACACACACACACGGGCATAAAGCAGCTGAGTCAGTAAGTCTTTGTTTACACAGGAGCTGAGAGTAATCCCTCTCTCGCCCCGTATCTTGACCACGACGGTCCCATATACTCCAGGTTTAAACTCCTCACGTGCCTCTGAGTTGATTCATCCTGATACCAGGAGTCACATATAAAAAGGACGCACCTATGAGCTTATTTTGGATGCTGATTTGCAGTTGAAAGCCGATGGGAAAATAAAACAACAACGAAAAAAACGTCCCCGTGGCTGTCTAAAATCTAGGGCATCGCTTCCAATATTGTTCAAGATGGAAGAAATAACAGAATAAACCGGGAGCTGATGAGGTACCAGTGTTCGGATGTCTGGATTCAACCTAATGAGCTTGTCACACGCTGGTGAACACTTCCTGTGCAGAAAAAGCTACACGTGAAGCATTCAAATTTGCATCACAACCAACATAATTCAATTATTCCCTTTTTTTTGTCCTTCTTGGTATTCAGACAGAACATGCTTAATAACCATCACACAACTCAAGGATCTTCTGCTGCCAGCAAACACACTCTCTTTAAATATTGCTCAACATGAATTCACGCAGCTGTGTGTGTGTGTGTGTGTGTGTAGTGTAGTGTTGTTTCTGCACAGAGAACAGGGCTGGCTGGGGATTTACTGGCTAATCGAAGGAAGTACAGTATCGAAGTGTGTTTACAACTCTACTTGCTGTTATCCCGGTGTGCACCGCAAGTGAATTCACTGGAAATCCCTCTTGTTGGCATTGAGTCAGCACCAGCAGTTACAAAGTGCAGGAAAATGGAGTTGGAGGGAGATAACAGAAAGGTAACAGGCTGAGAGATAAGGGAGCACAAAGGGTTGACTGCTGGAGCCTGAGCTGGGCTTGACTGCCGGAGCTTTTGATGAAGCCCACTTTACACGTTCAGCTCTCTCAGGACACGTCCACACTGAGCCGCAAATCTGACGACAACGTTTTTACACATCGCCTTCCTCTGCTCGTTCAGCTTCATCAGTTTATCCATAAACCCTGATTTAAAAAAAGAAAACTTGCGTGACTACTACTTAAAAGAATGCTTTTCATTTTGTTAATTAAGGGCAAAAAAAATCAGACAAAACTCTGCTCGTGCTGTGTTGATAGAAAAGTGGAGATTGGAGCATTGATGCTGTCAGCTCTTGAAAATGGGTATACCCCGTGGAAGAAGGGTCGGAAATTTATAAGACAGAGTAGCTAGGGTCCCGTGAAAGGTCAGTGAAAGCAGCAGCCTCTTGCATCAGTGGGAGTAAACAAAGCTCGATGTGGCCTGATAGTAAATGCCACATAAAAATGTTAGAATGCAGTTTCCAACAGTTTCTGGACGGACGGACCCCAGATCGATGTGACTGTGCTGAGAGGTGAGTTTCAAAAGCTTCTCCTAAATGAAGTTAGTGGTAGGGTTGTGGTTATAGGCTGAGGCTACACCACTCCTTACACAGAAAAAACTCTGACACAAAAACACACACACACACACACGCACATACCCTTCTTTATCCAGCTCTGATGACACAATGTGAAGTTCCTCTGAATCCGATACAGTAACAAATCTCCACATTTTGAATCTAACTCCTCGTGTGGGAGTGTTTGTGTATGTAGGCGAGCATAAAGGGAGTATAGAGCAATGACTAAGCTGCTCGCGGGGAGGCGAACGCAACCGCGCTGCTTACCTCACCACAATATTCCCCAGCATTTTTGGCTTCACCTCCTGCATGTCATCGCTGATCACTGTGACTAGTGGAGAGGAGAAGAGCACACAAATCATATTCAGGAGGGCCATATTTCACCCCGTAGCAAGCTGGAACAGCAAATCTCCGTTGCTAAGCAAAAGCTTATTCATTGCAATACATCATTTGATCAGCGGTAGTTTATCTGTATCAGTGATGAAAGAAAAAAGTGCAGTACACAGTACATAACAGTGATGACTCCAAACTTAGTATTAATCAAACGTGATGCAAATAATACTCAAAAGGCTGTAGGAACACTTAAGAAATACATACAGATTTAGTGAAAAACAAGCTGTAACTCAGCAGATATTGATGAGTTATTAGTGTTCAGTGTGAATGCTTGTGAATGAGGTAGCTGTGATAATGACACGGTTGTGATGCTTACCATTGTAACCTGGAACAGGTTTGCCGGCCTGTCCTGCAGGGGGCGTGAGCGAGTTCCCCAAACCAATACAGGAGGAGGTTATGGCTGAGCCAGTCTCTGATATGAGAGAGATAGAGAGGGAGAGAGAGAGAGTGAAATGTCGGAGGTCCATACAATTTCAGCCAGAGGACAACTTGGGGCATTGTGGATCACTGTTCCAACGTCACCGCTTTGAAACAACCTCATTAACTCATGTTGTACCTCACCCTTCTCTCTGTGCATTTCCTGCTCCCCTTCTCTAGATGCAATGCCTCACCTTTTGACTGGAGAGACGGTTCATAAAGCCTGAGAGCTGGTGTGGACTGGGTTGCGCTGCTCCTGTGAGCGGCATTAACCTACATTATGCAGAACTATGACAGCTCCTATGGGCTCTCTCTGACTCCACCACCCAGCGCTGCTCCACTTCCAGTTTGCCTGTTTGACAGTCCTGCTAGCCCACCCAGCGAATGAATAACACAATCGATCAGCCGCTCCGAGCTATCTGCAGCACGATTACATCGCTCAGCAGCAGAGCGACCTTGGTTTGAAAGAAAACAACACAGATTTGAATCGCTGTCTCCTTCATATGTTATACTTCAATTTCAAGGCAAAGAAACTGTGCCGCTTTTCAATGTGTGTGTTTCTCTGTGGAAACACAAGAACAAAGACACAGCTGAATGCTCCATCTACCTGTCATGTTGTCCTTCTATTCCCAGTCAATGAACCCAACTTAAACTCAGTGGTGTGTGAACTAACGTGCACAGAACTGGTGACGGAGTATAAAAGCAGATTATCTTCTACTTTGTGATCTCTGTAATTGTTCCATCATATACTCATTATCCACTTACATCTCCTCATTTATGCAAACAGCTTGTTCCTCCAGGAGGTGAGCCAACTATACATTAAGCGTATGTTCAAAGCTTGCTGGCGGCTTCAAGAGATTACTGTCCAATTAAACGTTAGAACGCGCAAGATGCAATTTATTCAACTTTGAACACAGAAAAGGCCTTTTTGAGAGAGACTGGCAAGACCCTTTCAAACTATCAGGCAGCCACAATCAACAAATAAAAGCCTGGTACAAGAATGATGTGAAATGGGGCCATCTTACGACACGGCGCTTGCTGAACCGTGAAGGAGACGGGTTACAGCAGAGGAGGGCCATGCCAGGTTACACTACTGTCAGCTAAGAACAAGAATATTAGGCTTCAACAGGACATAATCACCAAAGATGATTACAGAGGGAAAAAATGTCTCCTGGTGCGATGAATCCCAATTTTGGTTGTGATGTGCTGCTGGCATTCAGAATTTGGCGTCAGCAACACAAATCTCTGGACGATCCTGTCTGGAGAACCATTAGGACAGCCTGTGGGTGGTGGAGTAATGGTGTGAGGAATGTTTTCTTGGCACAAATTAGGCCCCTTAGTGCTACGGACCTTAGAATTTCTTTCTGGCTGCAGTCTACCTTTTTACAAATGGAAACTTTCAGCAGAGAAATGTGCCATCACATTCAAGATGCTTCAAGAACATGGCAGTTCCTTCCGTTCAGCAGATCTCAATCCAATAAACATGTCGGGTACATGGTGGAATGGGATGTTTGTAGCATGGATGCGTTCCTGAAAAATCTTTACAAGCTATGTGACATTATAAAATAAGCATGGACCACGATTCCTGTGGAACTTGTCCAGCGTCTTGTTGACGCGATGCCTTGCAGAGTTCAGGCTGGTCTGGAGGGAACAGAGAGTCCAAGCCGGCACCAGTTCAACGTACAACCTAAAGTGGATACAGAATGTAAACAGTGACAGCCCTGCTTCCAAACTCAACACAGCAGGCTTCAAAGACATGAGCTGTCATACTGGGGGCAAGCAGTAGCTGCTGGCCGATGTGGGGATTAAGCTATCAAATGAAGAGCGGGGCGGAGGTGAGGTGACTTTCCCCAACCACATGGCCTCTGAACCGGCAACCGTTCACGCCTCATTCATCAGCGGCAGGTTAGCCACTCCCTACAGGGTTCAAAGCCCATCACCCCATGTCCAGATCCAGCTCAGCACCAGAGATACCAAATGATTTTTTCTGCCCTCAAGGCGGCATTTTAGTCCTGCCCATCTGGTCAAAGTGCAAAGTGATGACAGACCCCCTGTTGGCCAATCATGGCTTCGGCTACCCCCTCAGGTGTGTGACAGCCAACCAGGTTTGTGACAGCTGCACGTGTTGCCAACATTTACCACCGTCATATAATCTGTATGGAACTAGAGCAAAGGTTATATGAACATATTACTGGATTCATGCTGTTGCAAGGTTACTAGCATTTGACTGATAAAGCCGTTTGAAGGTCAAGCACTGATATTTTTTTGAATGAAGCTGCACTTAACACTATCTTCTGAAAAAACAAAGGGCTGTCTTCTTTTGGCTGCAAAAGTTAGAAAAGCCCTTATTTTTCTATGTCTTGAGATACCCTAATGAGGGTACGTATGCTGAAACATATACAGTTTAACTTTTGCACACACAAAAAAAGGAGTACATTGCCTTCCTTTTCTCAAGTCTTTCTCTTGCCTTGATTCTAATTAACATATTTTCTGGCAAACAGACATCAAGGCTTTGGAAACGCATAAAGCAAAGACTCACTCTGGTATTCCCTCTGGTCCTTACTCCATGCCAAAATTTTGTAAAAACACTACAAGTATTCACTACAGTGTTTCCCCCTTGAAAGGCACTGCTGGCAGGGTGGGAGAAACCTCTTGAACATCATTTAGACCACAAAAAGCTTCGTCAAAACCAAGGATAATAACAAAATATTACTCCACACTTAATACAAATTTGGCTAATATGTTGCAACAGAATCAATTTGGATCAGGAGTTTGAATAGAGTTTAGTATCATCTTATTATCAATTAATTATAATATTATACTGATTTATTTATTATTATTATTTTTTATTTATAACAAATTGCATCATATACATTATATCACAGCTAGATAACACTGGACAGTACCCTCTTTTAATAAAGGACCAGTATTGGTAAAGCAATCGGTCCAACCCCAAATATTATCATAAAGGTCTAAAAGCTCTTTCGAAATGCATGTCGATGAGGGCTTGGCACAACCACTGAACTGTGTCAGCATGAGTGGAGTGTTTAAACCTGGCTGTTTACAGCAGGCACCGGGGCTCGCTGCAGGCAATTCAGGACCAGCAAATACAGCCAAAAGCCAAAATGAAAAAAGACAAATTAATTGGCCTTTAACATTTCACGAAGCATGCAGGACGACGCAAAATTGCCCGTGCAGCTTTGAGGCATGGAGCCCGGTAATTCCGAAAGTGAAGAAACCATCAGCGCTATTTAAGACACATCAGTGAGCATTCAGCGGCTGATGTTTCATAACCCCATTTCAATCCCTTTGTTCAGAGATTTACATGAGACTCCATGAGCTGAGGAGAACATTTCCGTCTCCAGTTGACTCAGGTGTTGTTTTCCGATCAAGTGCTGAGGTTTCCTCCCCAGCTCAGACGTGGAGGCATTATAGATCCCAACACAGCAGCTGTTGACTACTCATTATCCTTGTTGGTTAGAAAACACCTCCACAGCACAGAGAGACTAATGATCTGCCTCAGAAATCAACCTTTTCAGTTGATGTGCTGGTGATAAGCAGGTAAATAGCATCGATGAGTAGAGAATGGGCGCAAAAACATGATTAAAATGCTCCTGAAACAATTTGACTACCTGATATGTAATCATGCTTGCAAACATTTGGCAGGTTGACATTTTGTAAGGACCCATCGACATGTGATCAATTCATTAGACATTATCCCCATTACAGAATGTGCAAATATGACAATTCTCATGATAGGTTTCGATATCGAGCCCTTTATCTCCACACACACGGTGTTATACAATTCAATATGCCAACCTAAATCTTCCAATTTGAGCAAGAGGAGCAGAATCGTATTATACCAGGATCTGTGGTCTAATTTGGGGGGTTCCTCTAAAATGCAGACAGCTAAGACAGTCAAAACACTTCCACTGGTATTATTCTGGTCTGTGCAGGGTCGACTGCATAGGGCGGATAAAAAAAAAAAAAAAAGGAAAA
>OMLB01044797.1:12051-38136 GCA_900302555.1 Myripristis jacobus | reverse complement strand
ATATCAATAATATATACATACTACACAAATAGATTTTTTTAAGGCAGTTACAAAACATATTTCATTTTAAGGTCTGAGTCATACTTACAGTTACATAACTGGGTCAAAGGGCACACGCTTCGAAATTTTAGACTCACTTGTTATTACATATGTTGGCCATAGGGGGTGCACTTCGAAATTCTACACACACTTGTTATTACATATGTTGGCCAAAGGGGGTGCACTTCTTAAAACCGATACACACACACTTGTGAAAATACCTTCTTCTGGGGTCCACACTGTTTTTTCTAGATTTCTGCACCACCCATATTAAAAAAACACTCTCTATCATGTCCAATGGTCCTCCTATTTAGGACCACGATTTTGGTCCTAACTTGTCCACCGGTCCTAATATGGAAGGTGCTTTCATGGCGTGAGGTCCCAAGAAGGGTAGTAATACAAGAACACACACACACACACACACACACACACACACACACACGCTTTGGCTTATCTGGACACATTAAACCCATTAGTGGAGACATTATCGATTTGACTGATGATTATGTAAGCTATATACAATAGCTGAGATCTAGTCCTGTGCTAACACAGAGTGTTTTTGAAGCATTTGAGGGCAGCTGAGCCATTCCAGTACAATTAGAGGAAAAAATCCCTATATCTAACTGACAAGATGCTGGAAGAGCAAAGAAAATAATTGCACTTCAAAACACAGAGAAGATAGTCAAAAGGAATGTGCCTAATTAACTTGAGCTATATTCCAACATTTCAGCAGACAACAGCAGATGGTATGCTTCCCCTCACAGTGGAATAGGGTGTTGATTGACTCTATGCTTTTTCATCCAACTCATTTCTCCAAGGAGTTCTCCAGCCTAAACACGCGGGTCCCTGGAAGAAGAAGGGCTGCTATGGAAAAAAGCGTCCCATCGATCCTAATTGACACACTCTACATTCTCCCTCTTGGCCCCGAGTTAATTGTGGCGTCAGGCCTGGTCGCCGGTGGAGAAATGTGTCCACACAGGGGGAGGCGAATCGAAACCGCAGCAGCGAGCGAGCGCCCCGCTGGACTCACAAACGATGAACCTCTTAACCACACACAACACTCACTGACACGAGGAAGTTTTGGTCCAGGAAGAGTTTGCTAAAGCGACATTACATCATCTCCGGGTAATGAGGGCCTTCAAACTTCAAGTTTCACCAAAGTTTCACAAAAAAAATATGAACTGGACTAGTAGTACAATTTTATCTCACCAATAAATTTTGTGCATTTTAGTCACATTTGATCCCATTGTTATCCCCACATCCACAGAACAGGACTAATTAGATTATTTTTTAACATTATCTGCCAGACATATTTCATTTTTAGCACAATATATGTGTTAACAATGTCAAGGTCACCTTTTTTCTTATGTTGCACATTTATAGTTTCAGAGTTTTCAGTAGGTTTATTCTGAGCTGTACGTCTCAGATGTCATATCAGCATTTGATTCTGATTTGTTAACATTTTCAAAACTTTGGGGGGAAAAAATGACGTCTTTGGCAGAAATGCTCAGTAATTTATACAGTAAGGCAATAAATGATGACATCTGGATGTTAGTATGTGAAAAAGATGCAATTTTTGCAATTGTGCACTCATCATGATTTTAAAAAGCAATTGCTACCAGCTAAGTGTATAGTCAGCCTTGATGTCCCGGGGCACACGAGTGGAGTTGTAATGACTCTTGCTCTTAATCTTTTTGTTGTCATCCTTGAACAAAGACGACAGAGTGGAGAAAGAAGCAGACACAGCAGCTGCAAACCAGGTAGTTTTATGGCTCAGCAACAAGCTAGAATAATTCTAGTCATGAATTTACCAGGCAAAGCCGCTCACATGAAGACTAGCTGTGTATTTACAGTGAACTGTAATGTACATTAATGTCATGTGCACCACAGTGTTAATTCGTTCGCCTACCTCATTAAGACATGTTTTAGACTCTAGCGAACGTCACAGTCTAAAGTATTAACATGGAGCAGAGAGAGAAAATGTGTTTGTTATGAATGTTACATCTGACCTCTGAGGCTATTTCTAGTCTCTTCTTGCCAGTGTTGTGTTTCTTTATTTTAATTTCTTTGGTTGTAAATTTGGTTGTTACATCCAGTTCGACTTGGCATTAAAAGGGTCTTAAAAAGTCTTCAGTTGGTCTTTCTGAAAATTTTACGCCATCCTCTCCCAATTCAGGGTTGAGAGTTTGGTCAAGGGAATGAAACCAGACTCATGGAATCGGATGGAAGGGTTGAGGAGGGCTCGGCTTAGCTCGACTGGTATATTGAATGAGGGAAAATCAATATGTCTGATGAATCACTGCGATTTAAAATATGTGTTTGAGCCAAGCGCCTACTATCTTGCCCTCCATCCTCTTTCCTCCTTCATTCATTACTTCAGTCCCGCCTTTTGCCTGTGCCTCTATCCCTCTATCTCCGAGGATCTGCCAAGGCTCAGCAACATGCCTCACCACTCCTATGAGCCCCTTCTCCTCCTCGTATGTGCGTGTGTGTGTGTGTGTGTGTGTGTGCGTGCAGGCATACACTTCATGTGACATTTCTGTGCTGTATGCCTTGAATTGCATATCAGGTGTGTATTTATAGAACTGTCAGGCCCTGCTATATCTGAATATCTTTTTTACATGTCAGCATACCTTCTTTACATACATATGGCTTTGTGCAACTGTAAATCTAAATGCACATATTGCACACGTGTAGATACAGGTATGCTGCTGAAATCATATTTTTTTCCTCCATTTTGTTACATATCTTGATATTTTAATGAATTTCACTCGTTGCATACTTCCATTTATCTCAAACAACCAGATCAGAATCAGTGTCAGGAATACTTTATTGATCCTGAAGGGGAAGTTGGGCCCAGGAAGACTCAAATGAACATAGCACATTTTCAAATGCTGTTAAAGAGCATATTGCAGGTTGGAGACCCCAGTGAATCAATGTGTAGGAAAATGATGTAGGAACTAAATTTTCATTGAATAAGCATATATATATATACTACAGTGACCTCTGGAGTTGTTTTTGTGAGAGAATTTTACTTCCACATCTGAAAAAGCTAAACCGGAAGTGACGTAGCGGGAGGGAGCGCGGTCAATTTGAACAATCGGAAAATAATGGATCTTAATGCTAGTTGTGACACTGAAGAGGCTGTGAATGTGTATTCATATCAGTATGACGGAGCACAGCCTTATAATTATGAGCCTGTTAGGCGTCAAAGAGACCAGGAACAGACCAGGGTCAGAAGAAATCACGCTCACAACATTCACATCACAACATTGTAAAGTTTGCTATCACGTATCAGGCTATAACTAGTAATGATCGTCTAATACCAGCAGGAGTATTGATACTTACCCATAATGGAAAGTAATGAGCTTCTATCAGTCGTAATTCGCACTGCATAATATAACTCCGCACTGCGTTGTGTAGTGTTTTACCGTCACCACAGGAGAGAGAGAGATAAACAGCTTACTGATAAACTGATTCTAAAGCCCCCCACCTTGTCGTCTGTCCATATTTTGAGTGGATTCAATTACTCTTACTTGCTTTTTACTCACAAATCTTTTATTGCACTTACAGTAAAGTAACGAGTGTAGTTGTTGTCAACTCAACCTCGTTCATTGTCTCTCCTCTGCCTCACTCAGTGGTGCTCACGCTCAGCTCTGCCCGTGGTCAAACAGAGGCGAGAAACTCAGCACAATCATAAATGACAGCAAAACGCAGTAGGGCCTGTTTATTTATGTTATTTCAGAGCTCTCAAGTCTCATGCATTGGGCATGAGACACACGAATTTCAACCTGTTCACACACAACACTTTGTATTTCTCACACAGAGAAATTACCAGGATAACGCCCACCAAGTTGCGCCGCTGTTTTTTATAACAGTGGAACAGGTAGAGGAATCTGTATTTTCTGTATTTTTATATTTGACTGTATTTTCGTTATTGATAATACAGTCTAGGCTATGTTTGGTCTGCTTGGCTATTATGACCCTGACACACACGCGATTTCGTCCGTCATACGGTCCCGACGGACCCGATGTCCTGACAGGTTGGAGTTTGTGCAACCAGCACAAACACAATAATTTACCATGATGATGATAAATACATGCTATGTAAAACTGCTGAAAACAGACCGACTCACTACCACCTACGACTGCGCACGAAGCTGGGGCAGAGCTGTGGAGACCGACTCCCTCCCGTTACATCATATGACGCGATGTTAAAAAACAAAAAAAGCGTTTTTCGGAGCTTTGCTCAAAATGGCCACTTCTTCCACTGAATACGTGCCCTTAAGTCTTGTAAAACATATTGAATCCTGCATTAACTTTTCACATGGTCATTTTCAGTACAACTTGTCTAACTTTAAGTCAAATATTTTAACCTGCAATATCCTTATTAGTCATTATTATTATTATTATTATTACTATTATTATTATCATTATTATTATTTCAGTATTTATCATTATTATTTTTATATTATTCATTATTAAACATGCAATTGATGTATTTACATTTTATTTATTATTATTAATTTTTGTTCCCTTTTTTTTAACTGTATAGAAATTTCTTCTTTCTTTCTTATCTCAGCATCCATCCATGCATTGTAACCATGGCAACATAGTGGAAGTGTTTAAGTGACAAAATAGGTTGTATAAAAGACAACCCATGGATTACGTACAAACCACACACACATGCACGCACATACACACACACACAGATACACACACTCCCGTTGTCGCTCCTATCGCTCCTGAGGGATAACCTTAATCTGTTGCTATGGAGACCGCCACCAGGAGGAACGATCTCCCTAGCAGAAACTTGGAGTAACTTGTCTTCACTGAAGCGCAGCACTTAAAGAAATGAAGGGAGATTTTCCTGTTGATCAGCTGAACTGTTAAATGATAAGAACATAGATATCAAAATCATCCAACATGACACGTTAGCGTACTCTGATGATATTTGGATTAACCTGTGATATTAGTGAGAAAATGAGAGCCGTTAGGATCACTAAGGTGAAATAGAATATTAGTGCTTTCCTGATGTATAATGGTTTGTATTTATTGGGAAGACTTTCTGAATAGTACTGAATGAAACAAAATAATCAACACTCAACACTTTGGAGTGGGATGAAGCTGTGTTTTGTTGTTTGAAGGCCCCCACATCACTCGAGTGCAGTGTCCTCCCACACCTGGGACACACAGCTCCCCTTGGTTTACACTCACAGCCCTATACTGCCAGCTGCCAGGCGTGTGGCTCTAATAGTGTCTGAACAAATCCTTTTCACAGCAGCCATTTGGACATGAAATAGCAGGGTAAACACATGACTCATGACATGAATGTGTATTAAATTTTCATATATCGTCATATATAAAATCAAGAAAGTAAGAGTCCATCTCATGAGTCCAGGTTCCCTTTAGGTCTAACAGAGCCAGGGCCCTGCGCTTGTGCTCTCTGGCTCATTTGAAAGGCTCTGCTGAACTTTTAGGAATGGTACCTCAATATCATGTTGTTGCACCTGTGTTTACCCTGCTATTTCATTTCAAAATGGCTGCTATGAAAAAACCTGGGAGCTAGTTTGCCTTTTGATTGTTATTCTGTCTTTACGACTTATCGTCTTCTCTCTAACATTAACCAATAGTAATGATCAACTGCTCATAAATATGCAGTCCGTGAATATGTAGCTAAATATAGCTCAGAAATGTTTCCTATGTGTTTAAATTATTTCATCATTGTATTAACGTTTGACTTGTTGTTGTGGCTAACAGCACTGCACAGCTTGTACAGACTTTGTCACGCTGATTTCCCTTCCAAAGTCTGGCAATTTGTTTCATGCCTTTTTTATCAGCAAAAAAATACTAAGAAAATACTAATCAATGCAGTGTTCTGCAGCATGAAGCCTAATCCAACAAACAGCTTGCACCTTAATAAAAGCATTTACAACTTTTTTTTGTTTTGTTTTGTTTTGTTTTGTTTTGTTTTTTGTTTTTGTTTTAACACCCGCTGGCTCAGCAGTGCAACATATTGGTGGAGGAAGACAGTGGGAATTGCCAGTACATCTAAAAACTTAAAATACTGAAAAAAGTTTGTTGGGAAATGTGTCTGTTGAAGGTCTTGAGTCTAATTTTACACAGGATATTTTCCTGTTCTCCTGCAAACAAAAACAAACATGAAACTGCCAATGGCAGCATGTAAAGTACGCCACCACTGGACTCTGAAGCAGTGGAAACGTGTTCTGTGGAGCAACTAATCACACTTCTCTATCTGGCGGTCTGATGGACGAGTCTGGGTTTGGTGAACACCAGGAGAACGTTCCCTGCCTGACTGTGTTGTGCCAACTGTAAAGTTTGCTGGAAGAGGGATAAACGCTATGGGCTGGTTTTTCTGGGGTCGGCCTCGGCCCCTCAGTTCCAGTGAAGGGAAATCTTAACGCTTCAGCTCACCAAGACATTTTGGACAATTCTCTGCTTCCAGCTTTGTGGGACCAGTTTGGGGAAGGCCCTTTTCTGTCCAAGCATGACTGAGCCCCAGTGCACAGAGCAGCTCCATAAAGGCATGGCCGGCTGAGTTTGGTGTAGAAGAACTTGAGCGGCCCGCACCGAACCCTGACCTCAACGCCATCCAACACCTTTGGGATGAACTAGAAAGGAGACTGTGAGCCGGGCCCTCTGGTCCAACATCAGTGTCTGACCTCATCAATGCTCTTCTGGATGAACGGGCAAAAATTCCCACAGACACACTCCAAAATCTTGTACTGCAGAAAGCCTTCCCAGAAGAGAGGAGGCTGTCAAAGCTGCAAAGGGGGACCAACTCCTTATTAATGCCTATGGATTTAGAAAGCTCCTGTAGGCGGAATGTGGAGGTGGTCCAATACTTTTATCCATATAGTGCTCTATGTATCTATGTATCTCTATATATCCTGTAGATATATATATATATATATAGATAGAGAGAGAGAGAGAGAGAGAGAGAGAGATACTGCCATTTCTTTCAGAAACATGAGGGAAGGGCAATAAACAAATTTAAAAAATAATAATAATAAGGTTTGGGGGAAAATAGCAGCAAATAAATAAACACAGAGTAATTTCACAAGCATTTAAATTGTAGTGGAATTAAACTCAGTTTGCCGTGGACCCCCTGGAGGACCTCAAGGCCCCCTGGGGATCCCCAGACCCAGAGTGCCAGAGTCAGCATGAAGGCAGACACATTGTTAAGTTTGCGGATGACTCAGTAATTGTGTCACGACTTAATGACCAGGACACCGATCACGGCCCTGTGGTGAAGGATTTTATTGACTGGTGTGAGCGCGCGGCCCTGAATATAAATGCTTTTAAAACCAAAGAGATGATCATTGATTTTAGGAAGAAGCCTCCACCAAGTTCTCCTGTTTATATTCATGGCCAGGCGGTTGAGGTCGTGCAGCAGTACAAATATCTGAATGTTTTATTATAAATGTGTTATCATAAAATTAAGCATAGACTGAACAATGTTGTGAAAACATGTGGCGAAATTGCAGGGATACAGCTTGAAGAGCTCTCCGTCCCACACAGAGCCAGAGCTACTGGGAAGGCCGAAACTATCCTGTCTGACCAGAGTCACCTCTTGTCCCTCGAGTAGAGACTGCTGCCATCTGGTCACAAGTGCACTGTACCAAAGTGTAGGACTACACATTGGTACAATATACAGAGGTACAAGTCGTCATTTGTCCCGGTCATTATTGGCCTCATTAACAGCTTGATATGATCTGTCCTTATATAAGCTAGAAGCTGACATCTGTTTGTTGGGTGTCCTGTGCATGTTGTGTGGTGTATTCTGTGTACGAACTGTCGTTGTTACTTGTTTATTTATTCTCTGCGAGCTGTACGATGAATTGCTCCTTGGAGATAATAAAGTTTACCTACCTCCCTACGTACTTACACTTTGAATACCACTTTTGTAGACAAGCAGAGCCACAGCAACCTTGAATCAGCCTCATTCTGGAGGTTTTATGTAGGAGACTTGGACAAAACATGATATTAGTGATATCCTGTTTTGAACAACCAGGGACTCCTTTCTCTGTTTCCATTTGAAAGTGAATGTGGTGGGTGATGGGAAACGGTGTACAGCTAAAAAAGAGCATGCAGCAGATGATTATGCAATTGCTTACCCAAAATATTGGCCACATCAACTATATTGACTTCAAATTTCATTGTTAACATGTATAATTCTGTGTGCCATATAATGAACACCACCAACAACGATGAACAACTCAAGGTCTTTCTTCTGGCTTTAGATAATGTTAGTGGCCCATGACTTAACATATCCCTGCCACCACCCATCACTCAGCATATAAAGCTGTAGTGATAGCATGGAGCACCACAGCAAATGATATACAGGGGACATATGATTTTGTTGATTTTCTTGTCCAAGTTCTTATTACTGACTCTTCCTCAGTGGGTAACAAAAATGTGCATTTCTTTGACAACACATTGGCTTTCATTTACTAAATCATTTTTCTTTCTGCAGCTCTTTGCAACGGGCCAAAAGTTTTTCTGTAGGTGGGATTGATTTTGCTCGTGTACAGTAGGGCTGGCTCTTTGTATTAACCCATCATTGATTTTGCAGTTTTAGTATCTGACTGTGCTTAATTCACTGCCCCAGTAGGCTATAATGAAATTATAGTCAGGGACGTAGTGAAGTGTGAAGCCGCCAAAATAATGTTTACTTCTCTTTTTATGTGGCTTTTAACAAGTGACAAGTGACCCACTTTTACCTAATGTGGCACTTAAAAACCAAAAAATATCAAGTGATATGAAATACAAAGATTAGGGTTTTTAATGATTAAGGGGACATGAGTTAATGCTAATATGTTTTGTGATTTTTTTTTTCTGAATGGTAGGTGTTTATCTTGCAATGCTCACCTCCTGCCCTCTTTCATTTGCCGCTACGCTACATGCCATCACTGCAGAGTGTCCTATTATTGCCACAGTACATATTGTATATTTCATAACGGAGGGAAAGAACAGATGGCAGGATTACCACCAATTAAGGCTGGTGTCGGTTCAGTTTGCGCTCAGGGATGTTTTCTTTGAAGCCAAACATTCTTCACGAGCGCAACAGCATATTTGTCGTGATGGATATCTGAGTGAAAAATTCAATAACACCGGCACAATCTACAGAGCAAAGATAGTGTCATTTTTCACGCTGAACTGCATTAAAATGTAAAGGCAATTGTCTTTTGCTGTGCATTGTTTTGCTTGACGTAACTCTTAGCCTGTTCAAAACCTGAGATGGGTGATAATGTTGGACGACGCTCTTTCTTCTGCAACTAATGAACAATCTTTATGACCTTTCACTTAGTGTTGTGGAGAAACTGTCTCATTTTTACTCAATACTTGCTTTAATTTTTATTCATTTCTCTGGGATTGTTATTTTGCTGTCTCTGTTCTCCTAAATGCACCTCTGCACATACTTTAGCCACACACACACACACAATTATTGCAATGAGGGCACCAGCAACAAAGCAATTACAGCACCCCTGTAATGCATTCTGTGCTGTGTGATTTTATATGCAGTCACTGAGGCCAAAGACATCCAGATACACTCCCAAACACACATGCAAAACACACATATTTTTCACAGCCGCAGTCTATCGATCGCACTGAGGATACTGCACAAGTGTCTGATGGAGGGTTCAACAAATTAGCCCAGCAAAACAAGTGGCAGGATGTTAACTCCACCGACTTTCTCTTCATTTTGGCAAAGACGTGCAGGATGGAGAGAGGAGAGCTCGGCACGGTGTTTTGAGGACACTTCCCGGTTCAAAACTTTGCCGCGTTCCCACCGCGGGAAGAGCTCACTGTTCCAACTTTAAAGTCTACAAAGTGCTTGTTGAATGCATCCAAGGGCGTGCATTCAAAGATCTAATACATTAAGTGGACTGCATTCCCACCGCAGGCCCGCAGCGCGCCTGTGACCGTCATCGCTGCCAAGATGGAGTGAGTCACCCATCTTTCCTTTCCGTGGGTGCCACAGCGCTGAGCAGAAGGATAACATTCTTCGTATGTGTGTCTTTGGGGCAAGTGCTGCTTTCTTCTCCATCTGCCTTTCTGCCTTGTTAATCATCCTTCTCTCTTTCGCTTTTGTTCTATGCAGCTTTACTTTGTTGTCAGCTTGTACTAACGCCTCCCGGCCCCCGCCCCCACCCCGTCTGTAGGCCACATCTGTCCAGACCCAGCAGTAAAACAGCTTATACACAAGCTTATGTCTTCTTACATAACATCATGCATCATAACACCATATTCTGTCATCGGTTTACAGCTAGTGGAACGTATCCCTAATCTATAAAAATATACGCAATAGCTCTAATTTGTTTTTACTCCATTTCTTTTCTTGCCACTACATCAAATACATTAGATACATCAAATTAAATCAACAGGTTTGTGTCACTTTCCTTGTGTATATATCAATCCTTTGCCAGCCAGGAGACCGTGGGTGGGCACCCTCTGATCATTTTATTTCTTTTTTGTTTTTCGTGTTTTTCATCTTTTCTACTTCTTTCTGGATACGTTTTGGTTATTTCTTATTTCTTTGGTTATTTATTAGCTTTTGCAAATTTTCTGATTACCCTTCTCCCCATGTTTTTGAAGGAAACAAGTGAATTTGCTCTGGTTTCAAAGGGTTAAGTGCTTGTGAAAGGTATATTTTGAAAAAGAAAATGAGGTGGGATGCCCAACTGTGTAAGTGGATGAACTCTAACAATTTGTAGTGGGAATAAAGTGTAGGGGACTGAGGGGACAGGCTGCAGAAGTGAGGGCGACATGTCCCGCCTTCCCCCCCGTGTCCGCTACGCCTCTGAAGACAGGAGTAGTGATCTCTGCATTCCTCTCATCTTTTGTTGCTTGTCATTTTTGGTGAATCAGCAGCAGCTTATTCCTTACGTTGATGCAGATAAGAGTGCCAGCTATAAAGCCCACAATGTGAATGTGTCTCACCCAGCACATCCACCTGCTTCTGTTTATGTTTGCTTTACATAAACACCTTCCAGCGTTTTATCGACTGACTGGGGTGTCTTGTGGATGCGGGAGGTGATGGGATATTATGGTCACTCCTTTCCCCAGGCGCTCTCTAAGTCTGGAGCGCTGAGCCACTCTCCCTCATTGTTCTCCATTCAAGCTGATGGTTATTGTCTGTTTATGGATGCAGCTGGCAGCCTGCGCGTGTTTATGTGCGTGTGTCATTATGAACTGCGCATCTCTGCCTGCCAAGTGCTGTCTGTGCATGGGCTTTGCAGAGGTCGCCAGCTGGCCATATCTTATCCATTTGCCCCTGGCCCCCACGTTGCCAGAAACATCAGCCTGCTGCTTCGGAGGTTATAAAACGGGAGAGATTGTCAGCATTTACCAGCAGCGTCGTCCCTGTGGTGTTGTTAACAATGTGGTGCCAGGTAGACCAGGTCCCCGGGTTTTTATCACCCATATTCTGCTGGGAGGACCCATTAAAGCTTGGGGACGACTGGGAATATTAAGACATTTATCACAGATATGCGCATATGACAGGAGAAGTCAGGGTGCTGATGGTTATTACTGTAAATAATTCCACTGATTCCGGGTGGTGAAAAATAAAAGTAAAGTGGCAGAAAGGGAGGGAGGAAGCAAAAGAATGAAACAGGAAGACAGTTTAAAAAAGAAATCAAGAAAAATGGAGGGGAAAAAAGAGAGGAAGATGTGAATAAGAACACCCTTTTTCTATTGGCATGTGTTGTGTTGTGATTGTTCAATCGATGAAATTGTAGGGAAGCATAAAAAAAAGCAAAAATGCTCACACTATTATTTCCCAGCATCTCTCCATGTACTTTTCATCTCAGTCAGAGAGTGTGAGTGATGATGAAGACATGCCAATGCTGCCACTACATGGTGGACTGCAGAAGCGCATATCATTGGCTCTCACAAAGTGGATTGGAGAGGCACCTCATTTCAGTCCAGCAAAAACATGATATTCTTCTCACAACAGATGCAACAGGTGTCTTCTAGCCCACAGTGCATCTGGCTGCAAAGCAAGTCGCCAATTCAAACTTGACTTTGACGCGCCACATCTGACACGAACAGAATTTATTCTTGCTGCCTTGAAGTCCAGCCTGGTCTGGCCGGCGCCTTGCATATCTGCTTGTCTGTCGAAACTTTATCTTCCGCTCATTCAGATGTCATTTTAGGGCAAAAAAAACAACAAAACCACAGCCTTTGATGATATGTTTGCGGATGGGCAGTGAACCTGAATGGACCTGGTTTGCTTGTCACTTTTCTGGGCTTTGATGCCTTGAAAAGGTAATGAGGAGTAATGAACCACAGCTAAATGTAGGTGGAAGATATCTGAGGACTTGCCAGTGGTGACAGGACTGTGTGAAATGAACTGGCATTTGCAAAAGGCCACGGCAGCCATGGTATTAAGGAAAGCCAAAGGAGGCAAATTAAAAAATTTTACATCATTAAAAAACATAAAGTCTGGAGTTAAATGAGTTTTGGATCACTTTGTTAAACTTCCTAACGTGGATCTATGCCAACTTGCTCTGCCTTGCCTGTATGTCATTAACCTTGACATACAGCAGAGGGCAGCACTGTACAACTAATTGAATAATAGAACCCTGACACACTCTTTCTGAATGCAGTGTCACTGTAGTTTTTATTTTATCACATTCTGCTGTGACAGATGTGTTTGTGCATTGTTAGCCGGGACGATGATAAGCCTTTTTTAAAATTAAATCAAACTGTACAGTATCTAGACTAATCAAAGTTCTCAACATATACATCAATATATCGGTTGAGTTTGTTAGATAGATCATAACAAGTTAAATACATCATATCCTCTCTTTTTATTGAACCAATGACATTAGATGGGTAAAATTATGAAATTCTGGTTCCTACTGCCATAGTACAATGAGTTGAAAGTGATAAATCACGCACAGTTTTCCTGGGATATACTGCAACATTTAAAACATTTCGCTAAAACAATGTGAGAATGGCGCTACTCGCCACTTTACATTACAAAGTTTATATTCACCGAAAACATAAAAACTCAAGTGATGTTGTGGAGCTGCATTTTTCAGCCGCTGGAGCAGAGCAAAGTGCTGGATCACCCACTTGTTGCAGATGAAGATATAGCTATTATATACCAAGTTATACCATTTCTTGTGATATTTCTGTTAGTTTAAAGGGCCATTTCGCACATTTTCAGCCCAAACTCAATCATATCACCATGGGACTGGGAGGTATACATGTCATACACACATACTTTCTGTGTCTCAAGATCTCAACCCAGCAACCAAGCCATGAATTCCAGCGTGCAAAAAAAATAATAACATATTTACATGTTATGTCTTTATTTTTTTTAATATAGAATTTAGCAAGTCTTAAAATCATTTATGGTGAAAGAGGTATGCAATGTACGATGTAGTATTTTCACTAGGGACAGCTACAGACGGTTTATATCATTTTTCTCTGATTATAGTGCACCTTTTTTTTTTATTTATTTATTTATTTTTTTGTGTATTTGCACTGTGGGAGCTTACAGTTTTCATATAATGCAGGCTAATCCAGCACAAAATTATTCTTTAATGATTCAAAGACCCACAACACAAAGCACAGGCACTTTCCATCCCTCACCACTGCCATGTGTGTTAAAGTGAAAGTCCGACAGAGTAACTTTTCAGAAATAACCTACCGCACTTCAGTTACCGAACCTAAGGCACTAACTGAAATTTATGGCATCCTGTATTCGCTTTGGACTAATACAACTGGCTAAACAGTGAACAAAATAACATTTCTACGTTCAGTAATATGAAGTACATACAGTGGCAGACAAATTATTTTACATTCTTGTAAAATCAAACTCCTTAAAGTGATCGACACATCAGATGTTCAAATGTTGACTGACGTGCTACAGTACACCATGATATAGCTGTTCTCTTCTGTTATCTCCCTGCATTCTGCTTATGGCTCATCGATTGATGATGTACAGTGAAGAATAGAAGACCGCACTCTTCAGGGGGAGCGGAGTCTCTGCTTTACTTAACACAGTAGTCTTGTAAGTGTCAATGAGTCAAGCCATTCAGCTGATACCTCATGAAAAGCAAGCATTCACAGATGCCTTCTGTCAGAATAAAGACGTGCAGTAGAGAGAGACATGGAGTCAGGTTACCATTGCAAACAAATGCCTTTGAAAATCCCATACAGAGCAAGATTTGATAGTGAGCCCGTGCGCTGAGAGCCTTTTTCTGTAGAGTCAAGCTTTGATTTGAGAAACACTTGGCGTCCAGATGGTCTCAGGTTGCAGACCTATATGTAACCTCTATCCAGACCTCTATCTAGTGCCTGACGTGACAGCTCGGAGCTATGGCAGCTTACGTTGTGATAAACAAACTGACAAGAAAGATTGCTACATTATGGAAATGATGCATTCCCATACACTTTACAGTACAAGTTCTTCATCGTTCCATGCAGTCCAAACCTCTTCACACCTCTCTCGCTCTTAAGATCTGTTTCTTCATCCCATCCCTCCATCATTACCAGTTCAGGCCCGATGTCTGTGGCGCTGGCACCCAGAGTCCTGCTGCGTTCCTATGCTTTAGTGCTCTTTTTGCAGGGTTGTTTCTGAGCAACGCCGTAGGGGACATGGGCAGCGACCGTGCCCATCTCCGCTGCTCCTTCCACATGGAACATCTGGTCGTCAAAGTAGATGTGGGGCCTGATCTTCTCCAGCATGGGGCCCTTTGGTGCCCCGGCCAGGAAGAGGGCCTCGTCGATCTCCAAGCCCCAGGCCCTCAGCGTCTTGAGCGCCCTGATGCCAGAGCTGGCTGCACTGCGGGCCGTTACCAAGTAGGTCCGGATGGGACAGTCCAGTCGGTGGCCTTTGGCGTAAAACTTTTTCTGGAGCTTCCCCAACGCCTCCAGGAAGCCCTTCAGAGGACCCTGCAAGAGAGGAGGAGGAGAGGTTATAACAGGACAAGACAAAAGAGAAGGTATCTGAGGGTATAACTGTATCTCAGTTTGTAGCTGGAGTGTGTAGATAGCCCACTGCGACATTTTCAAAATGACAGGCAATCCAACAGACCAATACATTAGATGATGGGTTGAATTCCTCTTTTTTTACAGATTATTTTTGGGCATTTCTGCTTTGCTGGACAGACACAGTGGAGAGAGACAGGAGGGACAGGGCAGAGAGAGGGGATGACACACAGCAGTGGTTATGATTGGGTGAGGGCTTTCCCAGCTGTTTTAGTAAATGGGCAACAGGCGCAGCATGTTTTCTATCCAATCACAGAGCTTGTGGGCGTCCCTTGCAAAGTACTGCAGTGGGATTCACAATAATGCCAATCATGTACATGTGACTAGGGTTACATGGTGTTGGTCTAGTGCTAGTGCCAGTTTTCACAGCATGCTCCTCAGGACGGGACATGAAATCATCCAACACCAAATGAATTACGACCTCTATTAAAGTGTCTGTATTAATGTAGACTATCTTGCCTGATGTTATAAAACACATGAAGCCTCTTTTGCTATGGACCAGTATGTAAAAGAAAGAGAATGTACAGACAGACTTCCAGAGAACACTACGTACGTGATCGAGTAGCGTGTCCTCGTTTTCCCGCTCATGTTCGAAGAACTTGTCCAGGCCGTGAGCTTTGAAGATGCGCTCCGACTCGTCAGAGAAGAGGACGGCGTCTCCATCAAACGCCACCCTGAGCTGCGACTCGGACACCTCCGTCAGCTTCTCCGGCATGAACATGGTGGCGGCTGCGATGCCTGAGCACAAAGAGACAGAGACGCTGAATCACACACGTCTGCCGCAGCAGTCACACAAATCAGGATGCGAGTCAAAACAATGCCTTAGTTACAGGCAGATGAAGATTTATTTACCTTAAGATGGTGGTTGAACAAACCCCAAAGGGAACTAAAAGATAAGCAATAGTACTTTGATCCTTGCAGACAAACACATGAGCAATTTTCTCATCTAACATGTCAGCCGGATCAAATAGAGACATTTCTTTATATATTCCCTTCATTTGATATGTTTCTTACTTTAAGAGCCTAGTTATTCTACATTAGGGTCAGATTAAGTAGCAACTATTTTTGTTAAAGAGTTTTAGAGCAAACTAGAAATGCTTTCAGTGTAGTTATTACTGTCATAAAAAATACAAAAGGCTTGAAACAGAACCAGGTAATGTAATTGACGTGCAGTATTTAGAAATGGCTAAGCCGCTAATTAAAACCTTTCAAGTAAAATGTCAGGGGCACGATCTCCCCTTCCTCCTGTGGGTGTGAGTGCACTTCCTGTTGAGTCATTGCATAAGTGACATTAAGCTTGTATGTCACATGAAAAATGTCTTTGAAGTCACCTCTACATTCATTCACCGCTCCAGTTAATTTTACCTCACCACTCAACTCGCACACGCGCGCACACACACACACACACACACACACACACACCCACTCCAGCGTTTGTGTACAAATGCTGAAACATGCCACGCTAGGCCAAATCCTGTTTTAAAATTAGTTTGACAACTGTTTTGAATCCACTTTAATCCATTTTGCTGTACCTCCTCGAGGAACAAAGTGGCTCCGCAGGATTTCACATTTGTTTTGGTTGCACGCCTGTCTGGTCTTGGTCTGCTCGTAAAGTGTATGCTCTTTTTTGACAGCAATGATGTTGCACTGAGCAAATTTAAACCGCCAGAAATCTCATAAACATCACTTTCCCTGCACCTTGTCATATTGTACATCTTGATAATGTCACATATTAATGTCTCCGCTTTCAGAGAGCGCGGTCCAAGTTCATAAATATTGATGGAAACATTCGAAACCAGAGGAAATGTCATGTGAATTCCTGAACGGGGTGTTACTACTCCCCGCAGTGTTGGCTTTGATATCTAATCATGCAGAGAATCTCTGCAAGAAAATACACCAGGAGAAAGTGATGACTATGCTGATTTATGGTAATTTCATTTCAGCCGGGGAGCTGGAGAAGATGTCAATCACTGCTATTCGTTATTATGCAAATAGAAGACATTCAGAATGTATATTGTGTGCTCCACGATACAAGTGTGTGTTTGTATGTGTGTATGTGTGTGCAGTGATAAGTAGCGTTTTCAGCAGTAGGGTTTTTTTTTGTTTGTTTTTTTTTTGGTAGTTTCTTACTTCTTTGCCATTTTTAGGCATTGGTATCTACTTCATCCAGCAACTGTTTGGGCCATAAAAGGTATAGCAGGCTATGAAAATGGTATTCATATTTTTTTTAATGTACAAAACCAGCTAAGAGTCCTTGTTTGTTTAGGGTTTAGGTTCAGACTGAGTGAAAATGCATCAGTCATGGACATTACAGCCAAAACTAAGTCCTATGATGACAGCAGACAGAGTTATTTGGTTTGGATTGCAGTTTCTGTCAGACTGTGCCCAGCAGAACCACAGTCAACATCATCTGAACTTCATTTTAAGTAAGACACTATTATTTTAAGCTGTATTATTTTTGCAGTTAAGTGATTTTGTATTACTGAACTACTTTTTGAAGTTACTTTAGTAAATAAATCCAAGATACAGTCGCTTCGCCAGTACTAGGTGTGTATGTGTAAGTGTGTGTGCAAATATGTATCGCAGGCACCTTTCATGCTCACCTTCAGCCAGCGCCTCCCTGACCTTCTCGGCGTCGGCAGACAGGTAGAGGTTGGTGTGCCAGGCCTTCAGGTAGCCAATAGGACTGCTTCCCCCCGTCATGCAAAACCTCTCAATGAACAGATCTGAGGGACAAAAGCAAAACAAATCAGTGCTTTTAGCCTCCAAAGGCTGCAACACGATCCCTGTAATGAACACTGTATCTGGGATACAAGTATTTTGATTCAAATTATGATGCATTTCATTAGAAAAGGTGACATTACACTGAAATAAAATGTAAATTCAGGTTTTATGTTGGAGTGGGAAAAGTTTTTTGTCAGTGTAATTATGCAATATATGATGGCACTGCAGCCTGAGCCCACCACAACCTGCCAAAAATCTCATATCTGCTGCTGCTCCCCTGTTTAATGCTCCATGGTGGCAGTATCAAGTGCACTGTAATATTGCATTTATTGGTTTTTGTCTTCAGACAACATGAACAATGGCCAGCATTAACTGACACCAAAGAAAAATAACAACTTATGCAATATAAAAAATGCTTACAAATTCTTTAAAAATATTTATATATTCACTATTTATGAGCTGCATTTGATTTTTTCCCCTCAAATCTAGCTTGACATTTGCATGGGAACATAACCGCAGAGTGAAACACAAATCAGCACTTGAATCACCTCCTACGCTCTCCCTTGAAAACACTTTTCTTTAAGGTGCCTGGGAAGATAATCAGGCGAATGTTGCGTCATTGTGGCTGGGAGTCCGTGGTGGACGGAGAGGAGAAACGAGGCAGTGCCAGGATAAAGTTAGGAGCACTTCAGACAGGGAGAGGATCCAAGAAATGGGTTATTTTGAGGGGTGAAGAGGAGGTGGAGGAGGGGGAGGGCAGTGTAGACGAGAAGGAGGGGGAATTAAGACCGGTGGGAAAGTGTCTGCTTGCTTTTTGGCTGAGGGAGGCTCTTTCAATGCGCTGCTCTGACCTGATGTAAAGAGCAGTTAGTTAGACTATGTGGAGAATGGGAGCAGACTGGTTGTACGTAATGAGAGACATGACTGCATCCTAAGATGAGCTGATGCTTATAAAGAGAGGGGCTGTGTTAGAGAGCGAGGAGGGCTAAACTAATGGCCTTGGACAATGCATAATCAAAATAATGGATAGAGTGCATGTGGAGGAGGGAGCGACGAAGTGATTGAGTGAGTCTGAGTGGGGGTGAAGGTGACAGTCGAATGAGAATGAGGGATAACAGGAAAACTGACAGAGAAACGGTGAAACGGAAAACAGAACAGTAGCAGAGATGGATGAGCAACTGCAGTAAAGTGAGACTGCAAGGTTGAGGCGTTTGTTAAAAGTGGCAAGATTTTTATGTAAAAGCAGATCCATCTACAGGCCAAATCAGGACATGAGGCTCTAACCGAGAGGAACAACCCCTTTAAGTTGAAATGCCACAGATTTGCCCTGTCTGCCCAAAGTCAATTCTGCCGCTGACCGTTGTCACTGGTGGGAAATCTTTCTGGTGCACAAAAAAATGATGAATCACACTCAAACCATTTGCTATAAGACTATCAAACTTGACCGATATTGATTCAATGATCATTTCATGGAAGCCTTTGCATTTGCCATTCTAAAGATACAGAAACTCAAACTTCATCAAAGAAAATCCAAACAAAAACTTGAGAAAAACAGCAGAAGGAAACGGAAATTGGTCTCCTTAACATTTGATTTTTTTTCCCCTCTCTTGTCTGTATAAAGAATCGCAGACTGGCTGGGTGTGTACACACAGAAATGCTGTGTGTAGTTTACTGAGATCAACTTAACACCCGTTATTGAAGTAAAAAAAAAAAAAATTCAAACAGTTGCCTCTCGATGTCACTTGGCAAATTGCGAAGTTGCAGCGTTGAAGGGAAAGAACTGATAACACATTCGCACTGTGAGGTGCTGGTGAGCAGTCTAAACAACAGTAGTGCATTCACTGGAGATGTCTGTGCCTCCACGATTTAGTGTCACCAACAATAGTCCCGCCTGGCAAATGCAGAATGGATATGAAATCGATTACAGCCATTCAAAGCCTCCCACAACTTTTATATGACAGACAGCAGGAATAAACATCCCATCTCTGCTTAGAGAAAGGCTGCATCCATCACTGAGATCAATTGAAACATTTTTTTTTCCCTCAGTACCCTGTATGCTCCTTTATTAAGTGATGACATATGAACAATAATACTCAAAATTATGTATTTATTATCATCTATTCATACTCTGCATAGCTTATTTTTAATGGTCACAACTTTGTAGGCCTTCAACATAACTCACCACCCGCAGTCACTCAGAATAGACTGACCTCTCAGCCAAGTTGCCTGCAGTGTGAACAAGCAGTGAAACATACTGAGACAAAGACAGCGGCAGCCAGACAAAATATACAGGCTGACGGCAAGCAGACGGACATGACGACGGAAACTTAAATAGACGGAGGGGAAAAAGTTGCTTTCTGAAGCCCTTGAGAGGTCTATCTATCATTCTGAGAGCTGCCCTCGATAGATTTCCTCGGCGGTTTATGTTGCTTTGTGCTCTGCCTGTGCCGAGTTTGACCCCGCACTTCGCTGCACCTCATCATTTCAAACCTCAAGAGCCGTCGTTCCCTTTCAGACGGTGCCGGAGTGTGGGAGTCACACAGGGGGAGATGTCCTCCCCATTGATGTTTCTGTGTTTCTTTTTTGGTCTCCATTGATGTTGTCTTATCATCTATCATTAAATGACTTATTTATTTACCCGTGCAGAGGATCTGAGGCATGGTAATATGGAAAGGACACTTGGAACTCAGCAGGGCTTAGCAGACGCTGCTTTCACATCAAAGGGCGACTGCAGTGGATCAGTTTGTAATTTCTGTCACAGCACTCTCTAAGATGAACGCTGCATGGGCTAGGTGTGGTCCCATATCAAAATATTGACTATATGTGCCAATATGTATGAATGGCACCACATGGATTGTCAGTGGCCTGCGAGTCAATATCATCCAGCCAAAGTTCTGTGCATGTTTTGTAAATGGGGAATAAAGTTTTGGGGAGGTGACATTATTTTATTACATCCTGGCAGTTTTTTTTATTACATCTGGCAATACTGGTAGCATTTTATTTGGACTGTTCAGTGTTCATAATCAACTTAACCAACTCTATCAACCTAGCCCTGACCCTAAATTGTACAAACTGAACTGACACTAAATTGTGTATTTGCAGCGGAGAGGTTAATATAAAATTGAGTTGAGATTTTTTTTGAATAGATGAAAATTTTTTAGTGTTATAGTGGGTTGCACACGAATCCGAATCCATATTCAGCAAGTAACGAATAACGGCTTCCTACCGAATAAATTACCCTTCCAAAGATTTTTCCAAAAGTTTGGCGGAAAAAAAAAAATACAGTAATACATAATAATACCTTTTATTTCCTCACAGTCTGAGCTTCCTTGCCAAGGATAATGCCACCTGAGCTGTCTTTGACATCCTGCCCTGTAATCTGAAGTAGCGTTAATCCAGAAACTACATCTTTTTCCACTAGCGGATGGAGATAGACCAAAAGAATAGACAATAACAGTCACAGTGCACAAGAAAATATGAATAATATATCTTTTGATTTGCAGAATACATAGTTGTTAAAGTGGGTTTCTTAAACCTATATAGGTTTAATGAGCAGGAATTTCAGTCATTTTATTTTTATTTGTGGTTAATATCCAGTGATTATGGACATAATAAATTACTTCCAGTTTAAGCTATGCCCACTTATTTGCTGAATGCGAATCCGAATTATTTTGGCCCAGTTATTTTCAGCCTCAAAATGGGTGAACTATCCCTTTAACTTCTTGGACTGATAGGCTGTGAAACTCAACTGATACAAGGCTGATACTTAGCTGAATATTAACACTGGACAGTCCAGATAAAGCATCACCACAGCACTAATGGGACTCATTTTCGACTCGAATTCAGGCTGGCAGTGCTTCATCGCCCCCGATCACCCAGCGTCGTGTCTGAACAAGGAATGCAATTCTATACCTCATCCAGACAGCAGCTGCGTTCAAGATACAGCCACAGTCTAAGAATATGAGTGATGGATTTGTACATGAATTTGTCTCCAAAATGAAGTGACAATACTGAGACTAATTGGTACCCATATCCATTTTCAAATTATCTCTCTCTCTCTCTTTCTCACTATCTTCTGTTATCACTGTGCTATCCACCCAATGCCACCCATGAAGACCCAGTACTAGCTTTCGCTGCAGGAATACTGTTGGATAAACTCAATCTTTGACTTCAGAGAAGCTATGTTTCCTTTTGCTTGTTGCTCTGGTCCTCTGAGTCACAGTAGGGTTTCGTGTGTTTGGCCTCTCATAGAGAGATCCACCAGAAAGATCTGACATGGAACCATCTGGAAAGCTTGGTGTTGCTTTGGCTACTCTGCTCAGACTTGTTTTTGTTCGGCCTAACTTTAAGCCTCTTGACTTATTCTAGCGTCCCACAGGATGCAATCTCGAGCTCGACCCGTCCAGCAGATCTGTTTGAGCATTCTGAAAACATCCCAGGGGCTTGACAGGAAGTGGCTTGCCTGTGAAGATGTCATCACAAGGTCAACGAAAGTTCCCTGGGAAGGATTTTGTGAATCAGCTGTTCATACACTTTGTTGTTTGTACCATGGCAGAACCTACGTCAGTTGCAGTATACTGATCCAACAGGAACCATTGCTCTCCATTGAAGCCATCTTCACAAGCCATTCACCATGGAGTCTTCAAGCCGCTCCAGGCAAGAGCTTCAAGAGTTACAAGCATACCTGTCCTATCAGTTTAAATCATTGCAACAGGTGAGCATATCTGAACCGACTAATGGAATAGATGAAGAGTCATGAGATTCGTCCAAATGAAATTCATATATCCTTTATGGTGGGAAATCTTCTACAAGTACAAGAAGTGACAACTGAAACGTATGAATGAAATTCAAAACTTTCCTCTAAATGGCAGAGAGAACACTTGACACTCCAGTGATGAACACACTTATTCTTTTTGCCATCTCCAGTCCAGTCCCACCAGCCACTAGAAGATGGAATTCAGGTTGAAGGAATGTGCAATCTACTGATGTCACACAATATCATTTCTAGGTGATGAAGTCTTTCCAACTTTCAAAAGTAGAAACCGTTTTTTCCCTTGCTGCCACTTGTGCTCAAAGTGCAAAGCTGACTGCTGCAGCTTTGAAACAACAGACTAACATAATTTAAAGTATTTCCAGTGCAAATTTGCTTGTTTCACTAGTTGGGATTCAAGAGACAGAGGAATGATCTTACTTATTTCAAGATAATTATCTCTTGTTTGCAAAAAAATATAAATATATTCAAAGATTTGAAATAAGAGAAATCATTTTGTAATTTGTCTCACCACACTGGCGGATTTCTCCACTTGTGTTGAGAAAAATAACATTTTAAGGCTCAATAGCAGAATTAATGACTTGTTGAGAGGGATATTCTAAAGTGGTCTAATTAGGACTGTTTGGGCCATTTGGAAAGTGAGACAATGGCCTAAATTCATGAGTGTGTGCACATGATGCTGGCAACGTGATGCTTGTAGAACTCACTGTGGTGGTTGATGGTGTTGATGAGTCGGATCCCCACGTGGGCGTGGTTGTACGTCACCAGAACGATATCAAACAGCTCCTCACTCTGTGGGTACAGCTCCCTGAGGCGAGAGTTCACCGTCTCCAGAGCCTGTTGGCATACAACAAGGGAGCGTCAACAGTCAGCTCAGGTGAAGCCAGCTGTCCACACAAAGATGACATATGAGAACATCCTGTATGCATGTCAGCGCGGTGAGAGCCATATATTTGCTCAGCCATGTGACATTTCATGAAGAACTGGATATCAACCAAGACAGTACTGTCCACCTCTGATATGATGGATATGATGCAATTTGTTTGACTACCTTGAGCTGCATTAAATCTAACTCAACATGTTGACTGGATTGTCATGTATGATTTCTGAGCCTCAGTCGGCCTGTTTTGGTTCAAACCTGACGTAATGATAGATTTTAACACTGTAGTCTGGCGTTTTCAGTGCACATCTGATCGGTAAGCTTCACACTCAATATCTATCTATACCGCTGGGTCAAATTTGACAAACCCTTGGGAAGAGATGGTTTTTGCATGTATATCAAACATCTATGCCATGGCCTTCCATAGCGCCACCAACAGGCCAAAAAGTCACCCAATTCAACTGTTTGGGACCTCATGGCCACTGCTGACTTATTGTTTTTAGAATGATGTTGTAGTTTCAGAGATTTTTTTTCCACATTGCCTGGGAGAGACACTGAATACTATTTTGATTTTCTTTCTTTTCTTTCTTTTTTTTTTTACATAAAAATGTTCAAACTGAAGAGTGCAGAAACTGATCACCAACTTCAATCCAAAAATACTGGCATCAGCTTTTACAAACCTATATCAAACTCTAATGTCAACAGTTTTTTTTTTTCATCAGACGTGTTTATACATTGCATGTCCTTGACCTTAACGAAGGGGAAAGCAGGTCCGGGGGAAAAGGGCTCATTCTCATGTTCAACTTGGTACTGTAGATACTCCTCCACCCCTTTCTGCTCAAACACCTTCTGCTCGCGCTCTGTTCGGAACAGGACCCGAGAGGAAACAGCAACAGTCACCGCATTCTCGGGCTTGGGCTGCAGACAAGGAAGGAGGAGGAAAGAGAAAGAGAATAGTATGAGGGAGAAGAAAGGAAAAGCGCGAGGTTGAGTGGAAAATACAGAGGATAGAGAAGTGACAGGTGTTGCAGAGACGTCAGTCCATCTGTCAACAACCTCAGTCAAACGAGGACACCGTTTGGAAAATGCCCAGTGCACACAGTCAGTGACTAGCTGGTGTGCAAATAACAACAGATGCAGCAGTATGAATGTGGAACTCTAAGTGCACTGGACAACCACAATTCATTAATATTAAAAAGCTCACTTTTGCTGTAAACTAGTTTAGTGTGAGAATGAGTTATTATCATAACTTATTCAGTTTGTTACTTATTTATGAAAATATATATGAATTTCATTTCTGTCAGATCCCTTTTTCCAGAAGGACTTGATTCTAAGGAACTGCTAAATAGTTAGTAATTTAATTCATGTAAAATATCCCACATATAAATGACAAAAGACCTTCTCTGCATTACCAGCCACAATATTTTTGTCATATTTGGTGTCCTTATCTGGAAGTTGGAAAGTATACTTAAAACATTTAAATTTGTAGACTATACATACAGCATTACAAAGAATTATTTCATAGAATAACGAATAAACTGAAATGGTACATATGAAATCAAATTAACCACAGTTTGAAATCACGACAGTCAAGGTGCCATCAGGGAAAGCACAGCACGACTCTGACACAGTGGGAAAACAGGAAGCTGCAGAGGACAGTCAGGGGCCTGCCATTCCTAAGATGTTTCCTTTTTACCATGTGTGTGCTGTGCAGGTGAAACATCTTTACTAGGACTTGGTAGGGCAACATCATAAAAAAGCCATTTTAGACCTTCAGAGAAAATGATCGCCAGAGTGCATGCTCGGCTACATGCAAAGACATCTTCACACATGCCAGCTCAGTTCATGCAAGTGATTGTTGCACATTTGAATCACGGTCATGCTCACTATCTGCTGCCATGGCGCATCATCATCATGGAACCACAGCAGATTAATGGGGATCTATCATTAGCAGAGCGGTGTCACCTCTAATCATGGGAAATGCATGAGTCAATGAGAGAGTATGCCTGCAGGTCCACAATACCACCCGTTTCCCAAATTGTCTATCACATTTTATTGGCACCCATATGAGAAAATGACGACATGACATTCACAACACTCGATTATGTTTTTTATTTTTTTAGCTATGAATGTGTAGGACCTATTAAGCTGAATATTTACCCCAATTTGCCCACCAATTCTGATTGAGTCACCCCAAGTGCAGATGACAAAAGAATTCATTGTTTATTGCCAACTGGTCCCACCCTTGAAATCCACCAAAGTACATAATGATTTATGGTTCTGATAATGATAGTATGTACTGTTTCCTCAAAATATTAAAGTCCAATAAGGTACAAACCACAATATCAAGGGTACATAAGCTGTACCTTAGAGGGTGCTGCCCCAGTGACTAGCCATTGTACTCCTAAAGGTATATTATGTGTTCATTGTTATGAGAGCGGCTTTTTTGGTTGTGAAAATGAATTGCTTTCTATTGTGGAAAACTGACAATGGATCTTGCCTTTCTACTTCTTTTTCAATACCTGTGAGTGAGTGTACATATTATGTAAGTCACTGCTGTCTAGCTGTTGATGTGTGAAATAGACAGGGACATGCAATCCCAGAGCCATGCTGACATGATGATTTTGATGAGGGGGTATAG